>OW026523.1:20854269-21151769 GCA_932274085.1 Protocalliphora azurea
AATTTATGACTTTAAGTCAGCTTAAGAGTTAAGACTCATGAAAGATTTGTATCGAGTTGTTTTGAAAAACCATTGGTTGGCCGTCTACAAACCTGTGGGGTATTAATAAACCAAAACCTTCTAATTGAAATTTCAAGACGATTTGTTTGTTACTTTTATTAACTTAAAAGAGGTAATTAAGTGTAAATTACAACTTAAGGTGTAATAATATTTATTTGTTAAGGTAAACAATTAAATTAATGATTATAAGATGATATATGGGCACAATGATCTTTTCGGGTTTTTTTTACGAAACAAAAATACAAACTTCTTTTACGAGACTTTCTTTGTAGATACAAAATTATATAATACTTTTTATTTTAATTAATGATTACGCCAATAGATTAAAACTCTGGCAACCTTTTTAAAAACTAACAAACACAATTTATAACCAACAACAATTTTGATTTCCGGCATTTTCTGCTATTGAAGCCGGTTTTCTATACATTGTTTACATTTACATTGTAAAAAGAGAGTTTGATATGTCAATCTTTAGTTTTTTGAGTTTTTTCTTCTATTTATTTTACATGTATTTATAAAATTTAATTTAAAACTATCTTGTTAACATTGTAATACACTGCTGCTATATATATGTTTTTGGATTTTTATATATATATAAAAAAAAATAATAATAAAATAAAACGTTTTTTCTTTTACTTCAGCATCTGTATGAGACACATATACATATATAAGTTTGTATTTATTTGTGCATGTTTGTAATGAATTTCATAACATTGACATTGGCAGCAAGCGGTATTACTACCTCCAACATCATGGTTATATTTGTTTAAACTACACTAATGTTTATAACCATTTTATAATACTTATATTTGCCATTAATAAATAACTGATTCTACAAGTTTTCTAAAAAGTTTAAAATTAATGGAAACATAAATAGTATATCGTTTTATAGTTTTATTCAACACATTTAAACTTAAGCAACGTCCCTGAAAAAAAAGACGTACAGGTAAGCCTCGTAACTTAAAAACGAGTAAAACAAGGTTCGGAATACATTATATTTTGGAACCAGAATTTATATATATCACGTAAAACTAAATAAATGAAAAATATTAGTTTAAAACCTAAAAAAATCGCGTTACTGCTTCCAAAGATTTTTTATACTTTAACACCTTTCGGTATCAATTTTCAACTATCCTTTATTAATTGATTTAAAACATGAAAGGTTTCAGTGGCATTAAAATTACCTTTACCATAATTACGTAACTTTTTAACGACAAAAATTTGTCGTTAAATATTAAAAATTTAGTCAACTAATTTTGTCGTTAAGTGCTATTCTGTAGTAAAATTTTACTGTTTTTTATCATTAAAAACATCGGTGGTTAAAGATAAGTTTAGGTAAGCTAACTACAAGAAAAAGTAGTCGTAAAACCATAAATATAATAAAGTTGTTAAGGTTTTGAAAATGTATTATAAAAAAGTTAACTTTTGGATTTTAAATACCATTTTTTTAAATTTTTAAAACATTGTTTCATACGTATTTTAATTAGAAAAATATAATGAATAACCAATAAGCATTTTTCCTGGAATTAAAGTGTAAGAAAAATTCAATTCCAGTTATAAATTCAAATCAAATGGTGAAATGCAGTTCTAATGCACTTTTATTCAATTGTATACTCCAGTGAAAAGGAAACTTGATTTCAAGTCAAACATCACAATGTTAATACAATTACTTTCAAGTCAAATAGATAGTTGATTACAAGCTTGAAAATACAATATAAATCAAGCCTTTGGTAACAGTGCAAATCAAGTAGACAACATAATAAGAATTTAAGCTACATTTTTGTTAATTTTATTTTACTAACCTATAACACAAACGATTATAAAAACTTATTTCTTAAAAATCTTAAAGCAAAATTTAACACATTAGCATCACTTATTTATGTTTATTGGAATGTGTGTTCCCTTGGAGCATCAATATTTTTATTATTCTTGAATAAAAGCATAGCTCTTGAACGAATGTAATGTCTTCGATGGGTTTAAAAAGGAGTTGCTGATTTGTCGTTTTCAAGAACATTAAGATTTGGATTGAAATTTCAACTGAATTCATGTAAAATTTCATGTAATTGAATTTTAATTTTTTGAGTGCTTATTGGATAATAAGTGCGTTCGTTTACGTAAAAGTTTTCACTGAGTTTTCGTTTACCAAAAGTTTTTACTGAATTTTGGCAAAAATTAAGAGAGCAAACTGAGTGTTTGTAATTTAATATTTACAATTAATAATTTCTACAGATATGTTAACTGATGTTAACATAAACAGAAATGTCGAAAAGCATTGAAAAAGATTGAGAAAGGTTCAGAAGTATTATTTGATTTTAAACCAGCCCTTAAAACCGTTATATTTGAATTCAAGTACAATTTCGTAACAGTATATTAATATTATTATTATTACTATTATTATTATTAATTTTATATTATTATTATTATTATTATTATTATTATTAAAATTTTAATACAATTCTTAGTGAATAGTTTTAGATCTTTTTAGTGAAAATACTAAATTTTGGTGAAAATCTTATTTTTAATAAAAAAAACTGAATTTTGAGTAAAAGTTTAGAATTTTGTAAAAAATTAGATTTTTAGTAAAAATTTCTGTTAATTATTTTTGCTTTTTTCATAAAATTATAATTTATTGGTAAAAAAAAATTGCATTTTTTAATACATAAATTTTTCGTAAAAATTTGAACTTTTAGACAAAAATAGAATTATTTTGTGAAAATTTATATTTTTAAAGAAATAGAGGGTGAGATACTTTTTTCGATAGCAATTTTTGGAAGATCACGTGTGAGTCGTGTCATGCTGTCAGGTTATTTTTGTTTAGTATTGTTTGGCATTTCATAATGGAAAGACTTACGCCTGAACAACGTTTGCAAATCGTTCAACTTTATTACGAAAATTCACGTTCTGTGAGGAATGTGTTTCGTGCACTTCGCTCAACTTATGGTCAACATAATCGGCCTACTGAGCGTACTATTCGCAACACCACCACCCATTTTGAGACCCAGTATTCATTATTGGATAATATTCGACCGAATAGACCACGTCCAGCACGCTGTGAAGAAAATTAGCAGCCGTAGCTGAGAGTGTACACGAAGACCGTGGAGAGTCGATTCGGCGCCGTTCGCAGCAACTCGGACTAACGTATGGAACGACTTGGTGCATTTTACGTCGAGATCTTAAATTGAAAGCGTACAAAATACAGCTTGTGCAACAACTGAAGCCGCTCGACCTTCCCAAGCGACATCGCTTTGCTCTATGGTCTCTTGAAAAGTTCCAAGAAGATCCCACGTTTTTGAGGCAAATTTTGTTCAGCGATGAGGCCCATTTCTGGTTCAATGGGTATGTAAACAAACAAAATTGCCGCATTTGCGACGAAGAGCAACCTGAAGAGATTCAAGAATTGCCACTTCATCAAGAAAAAACTATGGTTTGGTATTGTTTGTGGGGCGGTGGAATCATCGGTTCATATTTCTTTAAAAATGATACCGTTGCGAACGTAACCGTCAATGGCGACCGTTTTCGTGCCATGATAACCGACTATTTGATGCCTGAAATTGAAGCTCGTCATCTCGGCGACATTTGGTTTCAGCAAGAGAGAACACTTCGGTAAGCACATAATTTCACATTTTGGGCCAGTCGATTGGCCAGAAAGATCGTGTGATATCACACCGTTAGACTTTTTCCTGTGGGGATATGTAAAGTCTAAAGTTTATGCGGACAAACCCGCTTCGATTCAGGCCTTGGAGGAAAACATCACACGTGTCATTCGCCAGTTACCAGTCGAAATGCTCGAAAGAGTCATCGAACCATCTGCGACGTAGCAACGGCCAACATTTGATAGACATAATCTTCAAAAAATAAATGCCAAAGAATGTTCTTTCAAATAATAATAAACATTCCCCATTAAATTTGAATTTTCTGTTTTTTTTTTTTTTTTTTTTTTTCTTTAAAAATGTAGGGAACCTCGAAATGGATCACCCTATATATGTTTTTATTTTAGTGAATTTTTAGTATATAGAAAATAATTGATATATATATTTTTTCTTTTTTATATATTATTTACTACTTTTTAAAAATAAGCTTTATATTGTTATGTTATTTATAATTTCAACACGAATTTTCAATGAACGGACCTAATATAATAAACATTTAACACCAAATTAATTTCACAAATATTTTCAACAACATACCATACATATACCCAGCAAAAACCTTGCTTTCCTGGTAAGTTAACAAAAATAAACTACTTATTTTTTGCCTGAATAACTAGTTATTTTTGTTCGAGTTGTCCACAAATTCATGAAGTTATTTTTAGACTCTAGGGGTACTCAAAAATATATACCTAAACGAAAATAGAAAAAAAAGCAAAATAATGTTGCCGTCAGTGAGATTTGAACTTGGAGATAAATTAACCATTCGTTTGTAATAACTTACTCAGTACACCATACCGCACTTAATTTTCTAAGTGACAAAAACTTTTTTAGCATAAATATATGTTTTTAGACATTTTGTTATAAAAAACTAACAGCATCAGAATGGGGTTCAAGCAATAACCTTCTGGTTATTAATCCAGTGCTCTAGCCAACTCATCCATATGATTTTAATGTTATGTAATATAGCAAATAATAATGACACCTCATTACCAAGAAACTACTTTAATAAGTACTTGCCATTACCGAAAACCGAAAAGTTTTTTGTGGGTACTTATATTGTTATGTTGTTGGAAGACAATCTGCACAATTTTATGTAATATTTAGACTTTTTTGCACATTTTCTCAGGAAAACAATTTTACTGCCTCTCCCACGATGTCGAACGAAACACTTTTTTTATAATATTTGAAAAGACCAGATATATTTTCACGGATATTCTTTTATATACCAATCGTATATTTAAATTGCAACTCAAATGAACTTTTAGTTTCAGTCCATTAAGAATAGAATTTCCAAAATAGAAAAATTTTTTAAATACAACAAGCCCGATCCGTAAATTTCCATACATACTTGTATGAAAAATGCGCAATGCGGCTCGATTAAAAACTAAATTTTATTTTAAATTCTCCTCGGATTTTTTGTAGCTTTTATTTTCTCACAAAAAATATTTTCATATTTTTTAAATTTTTATATGAATTTCGAAAACAAAAATTTTGAATTAAAAAAAGAAATGAAAAGAATATAAATAAAATTGTTGTTTATTTTCCGTTGTCGTCTAAGTTCTTGTTTAATTTAATAATGAGGGATATATAAAGGAATCCGGATTTGTTGAGTTTAAACATTTAGAATGTCTTTTAAATTGAAAAGAAATTGTTTCGATAAGGTATTTATAACC
Organism: Protocalliphora azurea; assembly: GCA_932274085.1. NCBI lineage: Eukaryota > Metazoa > Arthropoda > Insecta > Diptera > Calliphoridae > Protocalliphora > Protocalliphora azurea. The sequence goes on from OW026523.1 coordinate 20,859,653, forward strand.
GAAAAAAAATTAAAATATAATAATTTGGATAATAAATAATAAAATACTACTACTACTTCCTATTTCCAAACCTAAAGAAATAGCTCGATGAAAAGAGATTCAGCTCCAACGACAAAATTATTGACCAAACAAATGCCTATTTTAAGGACCTCGAAAAATCCTATTTTTTGGAAGGGATACAAAAACTGGAGAAACGTTGGACTAAGTGTATTGAGTTAAAAGGAGATTATGTTGAAAAATAAATTTTTGTTTTGCAAAAGAAAACTGTGTTTCATTCAAAAAGTCACGTACTTATTAATCCGCCCTCGTATAATAATTTTGGATTTATTATAACATATCGAAAGAATCATATAAATAACTGCAGTATTTACTGAGATATATGCAGTTAAAATTAAGGTACTTCTTTATAAAAAATTTAAATAAAAATAAAATAATCTTAAAAAAATAGCGACTTTGAAAATTATTAATTCACGCTATAAACACTTTTCAATATTAAATATGTTTTTTTCATAATATATGATATATTTACTAATAAATACGAAAAAAATTAATTCAATTTTTAATTTGTTATTTACGTATTTTTGCCGTTATAATTTGGCTAAATATGAGTTTTTCCATAACGATAACTATAGAAATTATTGTTAGGAAAGGTGATTTTACTTGTTAATAAAATTTTTCCCCAAAAAGTTCTCATAACACTATAAAATGGTTAAATTTCTTATCATACCTCTGCCTTACATAATTTTAGAATTAGAAAAAGTTAAACTGATATATATGATATACTTATTATGACCAGATATGAATGAAAAAAGGTTTAGGTCCATTTCTATCACGGGACACTAGTGACAATGTCCACGATGTGGGATAGAAATCTGCATTATCTTCAAATTGCACTGAATGAGAATGATTCAATGATTATTAAGGCAAATAGGAAAAAAAACTGTGGAGGCTCTTTGATCACAATAATATCCCAGCAGAAACTTTTTGGTTTTCGCTAATGGCAACTACTTATTAATGTAGTTTCTCGGTAATGAGGAGTCATTATTATTTGCTACTATGTATTATATAAGTACTCAATAGTATAATAGCACAGTAATATTTTAATAACGTGGATGAGTTGGCTAGAGCTCCGGATTAGCAACCAGAAGGTTGTTGATTCAACTCCATTCAGTTTCTATTAGTTGTTTATACCAAATTTTCTAAAAAGATATTTTATACTAAAAACAGTTTTTGTCACTTCGAAAATTAAGTGCGAGAAAGTGTACTGAGTAAGACGTTAGTCATTAAAAACAAATGGTTAGTTTGTGTCCAAGTTCAAATCTTACTGACGGTAATTTTTTTTTATTTTTATTTTAATTTAGGTACATATTTTTGAGTATCCCTACAGTTAAAAAATAACTACATGAATTTGTGGACAACTCGAACAAAAATAACTAGTTATTCAGGCAAAAAATAAGTAGTTTTTTTCAGTTACACCTGCTAGCTTACCAGGAAAGCAAAGTTTTTGCTGGAATACAACCCACAATGCGTATATTTGGGGCTGTGGTTTTTGACCTTTTTAAAAATTCAGCAAAGTCTTCACAGCTAACATATTTAAATGGGGATATTTGTTGATCTTAATCTGCATAAAGAAGATGATGAGAAAATGAAATTTAATTTAATCGATTCATGTATAAAATATTTTAAGCATTTTCAAAACCAGAATACAACATAGCCATACTGAGAAATTTTATCAAAGTACTATATTTTCTAAGCCAATATTTGTTCTTAATATTAGTAACTTAATTGCTAACCAAGTTGCTCGTTTCAAGGATCTTAATTAGTCGCCAATTATTAACGCAAACTCTTTGTTACTTCCAATCGAAACTATGTTGCAGTTTTCATAATCTTTCCAAATACTTGTATCAAATAGCAAATACTCGTAAGTATAAGAAGACACATAAAATGTTGTGTCTTATAAGCATATTTAAACTTTTTGCATGTTACATATGTTTTGTGCATATGTCATATGACTAACATATACTAGTAATGACATTAAAAACCAAAGCATAAAAATATACTTGCCAACATAAATGAAGTGCATGCAATATTTGGTTTTGTAATTGTTTCTGGAAGTAGATATATTCCATATGATTTCACACTCTGACAGTTTTTATATACAGTTTATATATACAGTTTATATATATATACCATTTTTTGTCGCACAAAATTTATAGCAACATTTTGCCGCCAATTGTTGCAACACCACCACCACCAGTGCAATGATATACTTAGTGGCTTGTTGCTGCTATAAGCGATGGTAGTTGCCGCGCTAGTTTAACAACTTTCGTTTTCATTGTGGCACTTTTAAAGCTTCTTAGTTGTGAAGATATTTCGTGCATAAACGAAAATAGCCAAAAGCAGTTACTGAAATAATTGTAAAATTACGAACAAAATTACCAAGCGATGCATTTGTTTAATAAATTAAACTTAGTATTTATGCAAACTTTTTGCCACTACATAAATCAAGTGATGATAAAAATCTTTGTTTAAATTTAACTAAAAATATGTAAACATGCTTGTAACTATGAGTACATAGTAAATGGTTAGACATATTTCCTGGAATTTTTTTTATTACAAATTTTATGGAAGGGGAGTAGTACTTAAGAAGTCTATATGTTTGTGTATTTTAGGGGACATTTTATAAAAGTACTCTTTCATTTTATTAAATCCTGCGAAGATTTGTTTTTATTTATGCATTGACTATTGAGTTAAACAGATGAGGGTGCAGAGAGTATTTACAGATTTAAAACAATGATCAATCTTAGTATTACAGTTGCAATAAAGCTTCAAAAATTTAAGAGTTTTACCAAATTTAAGATGATTGCACACTAAACACTCTGAAATGGATAATCGCTTTTTAAGTTCTTAGCCATCACGACGTTAGTTAAGAGATAAGAATTATACCTACAAAAAATTTTTGAGATTTATAAAATCATTATCGCGCATCTTAATGTGCCTCAATACTTCCCGAAAGCCTAGAAATCAAATGATCAAAATATTGATTTACTTACAATACTAAGTTATACACTGATAGATCGCATATGAACAGTGGTGTTGGCACTGGGGTCTTTGATGAAAAAATAAAATGAAGATTTTATACGGTTTTCTTAACAATCAGGGTAGTATGTACAATAAATTACTAATTGTTTAAAAGAAATATTCTGGGTAGCCTCCCTGTAGTGGAGAATGCCGTTATATTTTCAGATGACTCTGTTGATGATGTTCAAATTCCAATAACGGAAAATAAACTAAGATGGGCTCTGAATAGTTTTGCCCCTTATAAACCATCGGGTCCAGATGGCATCATACCTGCTGACTTGCGGCATAATACGGATATAATAGTTCCATGGCCGTTACGAATATATTCAGCATGTATATCATGCTCTTATATTCTGGAGTCATGGACTAGATATAAAGTGGTCTTCATCCCAAAAGGTGGTAAGACCTCCCGCACGAGAACGAAGGACTTCAAACTAATTAGTCTATCATCCTTCCTCTTGAAAACATTGTAATGGTTAAATGGTCTGTATCTCGGCATGACAGTCCACCCTAAACTACTGTCAGCGTCCCAATATGCTTATGTGAAAAACAAATCGGTTGAGACAGCGTTACACTCGCATGTAAGGTATATAGGAAATGGTTTCAAATACAAAGAATAAGCATTAGTGGCTTTCCTTGATATAGAAGGAGCCTTTAATAATGTAACCTCAGAGACAATCAAAATGGCTCTGGAAATTCTGAATATACATCAGTCGATTACTAGCTTCATATGGAGACTTTTGACAAATATTGTTATAATCTCCACGATGGGTGCGGCTACGATATATAGGGTAGCAAACAGAGGTACTTTTCAGGAGAGAGTTTTATCTCCACTTCTTTGGATTATTGCCTTAAACCCAGTGCTTATGAAACTTGATTCCATAAAATTTAGAACTGTTGGAAAATACCTAGATGCTATATCTCACCGCCTGCAAACTGCACTAGGCCTGCTCATTATATCGACTGCAGATAGTGGTCTTAGTGTTAATTCAGGAAAAATTGATCTCATTCTATTTTAAAAAGTGATAGAAGATCCCATCCTTACCATCCCCTTGCCTAAAAGAGACTGAATTAAAGGTGTCAGGCAGCGCGAAGCATATCTTTATTACATAGGACTCCAAGACGTCCAGGCTCCAGAAGACCCAAGCTAGAGTGTCAAAGACAAATATTGCCCTTGATATGTGTAAGAAAGTCATTGGGAAGTCCTAGGGACTAATTCCTAGGAATACAAAGTGTCTCTTCGACATGATTATTCAGCCAATACTTATGTATAGAGCGTTAGTATGGTGGAAGTCAATGAAAAATCTACCTATTGCAGAATTTTCGACAAGGTTCTGCGCAGCTCTGTGCTACTAATAACAGGTGTGTTTCGCATAAAGCATCTAGGGCATTATTCGTTTTAATAAACTGGCTGCCGGTTGACTTAATGGCCAAACAGGTCGCAATGATGTCTGCGGCTAGGCTCAATACTACAGGAATCTTAAGTGATATCTCTGACAATATTGACTATTGTATACCTAAACCCTTACTGGATAGAAGGTGTTTAGTGTCAACCTCAATCGACCCCACTATAATAACTGGATCAATTTAAGTTTATACTGATGGATCTAAATCTGCTTAAGGGGTTGAGGGTGTCTTGAATTTAGGAAAAATATTTCCTTCAAACTACCAGATCACTGCAGTGTTCTTCAAGCAGAGATCTTGGCCATAAAAAGGGCGGTAAACTGGCTAATGCACTACAGGGTATTCGGAGTGAACATTCAAATTTGTACGGATAGTCAAGCCGCGTTAGCCGGTTGTGGGGAAATGTTTCATGGAAATGAATTTCATTTAATTTTGCCCAAGTGTAGAAGCTTTTAAGTACTTGTATTTTCCATAAGAAAGTAGCTAAATAGTCTAACAAAAATTATTACGTAATGGGGTCAAAGCCACATTTTTGTATAAACGATTTTTATGGCTTTTGCTGACTTTATCACAAAACGAGCCGTGTTCGGTAAATACTTAGGAACAGCCGTCAAGAATCATATGTATTATGTATATAATTATTTATATTAAGATTTATGCACTTTAGGGTGACTTCCGTAAATGGGCCTTATATGGAAGCTATAACAATTTATGGACCGTTACTTATATAATTTCTCAGTTTTCTTTCTGCACACAGAAAAAAAGTTGGCTGGAAAACGGCTACTGTTATTAAAATTCAATTGAATAAACAAAAAATTTATTACAAATATAAATATCTCAGCAAAAACATGGTAATGGTATGTGGTAACGAAAGTAGTTACTTTTCAATGACAACTATATACCGTATGCTTTACATAGAAGTAGTTTAGTGACTACTTATTTATAACCCGATATGTAATTACTTATTTATGATCATATTTTTGAAAATACTATTTTTTTTATTGATTTTTTAATTTAGTTGACTAACTTCTTTTAATAAAAAATGTTGGAAAAAAATCTTTTTTTCTTTGAAAACTCAGATTTTCATATATTGTAAAGCCCTCACGACTCAGAATCACTTTCTGAGTCGATTTATCAATATCCGCCTGTCTGGCAAGCTGCCTGGCTGGAAGGCTGGCTGGTGGTCCATATTTAACTTGTGCACAAAAAACAATTCGTAATTTTAAGGATAATTTGATGAAATTTGGAACATATGACTATTTTGGTGTAATGATGGAGCCTATTGAAATTGATAATGATCGGTTCATTATTTCATCCCCATGCAATTGTTCCCCCTAAATAGGGTTTTAATATTCATAAATACATTATTTATGTAACTATTTTAATAAAATTTTGTAGAAATAAGTTTTATATAAAAGTGAATTAGAATATTGAATTTCATCGCTCCCATACATATATGATCCGATAACTCGCATAAATACTACATAAATGACAGTATCAAAATAATATTTGTAACAAATAAGTTTTATTTCCGAAAAATTCAAAAATCATTTTGAGGTTCAAACGTAATAGTGTAGGAAATCATATTGTCGGACTTAACCGACTATAACCTTTTTATTTGTTTTTATTGATTTTCTTTAATTTTTGGTGAAAAATAGGATTTTTAATGAAAAATCAGATTTTTTGTGAAAAATCGAATTTTTAGTGAAAAATCGAATTTTTAAGTAAAAAAAAAACAATTTTTTTGCGAAAAATCGAATTTTCAGTTCAAATTTTAATTTTTTGTGCAAATATAATTTTAGTGAAAAATAGGATTTTAGTAAAAATTTTAATTTTTAGTGAAAATCTGGATTGTTAAAAAACTTAAAATATGGAATGTTATTAAACGAAAAAGTGTACTTGATACCATAAGTGTTTCACATATGAAATAAAAGATATATTTTATTAGTTTTTTTTTAAGTGGACCAGAAAAAACCCTCGATAATCCGAATGGGGTTGTCGAGCTTGTACTGTATCTGATTTTTAATAATAAATGAGATTTTAAAAATAAAATTTTCGGTAAAAGAATTACGTTTTGGTGCGTCAAAATGTTAAACTAAAACCAGTGTTGCCAGATAAATCTCTTTATTTGGGGATTTTCGTAAAATATGGGTATTTTTCAAATTAATCTACATAGTTATTTATGATATTCGAGATAATTTTAAGTAACCAGGAACAATGGTGGAACCTTAGATTCTTTAATAACATCCTTAGAACTAGTAGTCTCCCAAACAATAATTTGGTTTTAAATAATATTTTTGGGAACTTTTGCTTAAGAACTAGTTCCGTATTACTTCGTTGTTAGTTCTCTGGCCAAATAACTTCATGCGATCAGAAACTAGTTGTAGAGTTAATACATAAAATTCTCCTGGGTATTTTAATTTTGGAAATTTATAAAAAAATTTACTTTTTAAAAGAAAACATTCTAAAAATTTTAGTTCAAAAAATATAAAATTTTGGTTAATTTTTTGTATAGAAAAAGTTTGTTAAATATTTTATTCATAGAAACATTTGATTTGAATTTTAAATATTGAATTATTTTCTATTTATAGAAAATTTTAATAAATTGTCTTTTTGTTAAAAATTAATGATGAATTTTTTTTTAATAGAAAAATTTTCAAAAAATTTTATTTCTATACGAGTTCAAGTCCAATAGATGCATTTTCTATTAAAAAATATTTTTTTTTTTTTATAAAAAAATTCAAATTTTTTATTAAATTTTGTATTAAAATATTTTGAGGACATAATTGGGGATTTATATTTAAACAATGGGAATTTTTGGAGACATGGAGCTTCAGTTTGGAGACATAATGCAATAACATATAACACTAAAATTCATATAACACATACTTGGATAGCTTATGATAAAATTAGAATTTTGAAAAATCCACTCATAAATTTTGTTAAACTTTAATTTTATTACTTTTTAATTTCTAAGGAATCAATTTCAGAATGGTTTTTTTATTATTTTCTTTAATATTGTTTTAGCTTTAAGACCGAAAATAAAAAAAATGTCTTTTGTTTTACAAAGATAAACGAATTCTGTTCCTAGCACTTTCTAGCATTTTTCTATGAAAATTTTAGCATTTTTTTCACACCAGTGTTACCATTGAGAATTTAAAAAGTGACCAAAAAAGAGAATTTCAAAAAAATAAGGCCCCCAAAAAAGGGAATTTCTTTAAAACGGGTCTAACTGCTTCAATACCTAAAAAAAAACTCCTCAAAATTTTTTTATTTAATAAAAGAAAATGTATTTAAAAAAAAACTTCTAAATTCAATTTTATTAATAAGAAAATATATTATTTCTAATAATTTTTATTATTGTAAAAATAAAGATTTATTCATAAAAATAGTTAAAATAAAATTCTCTTTTTACTTTAGTACAAGACTCCAGTCTTACAAATTCCCTTCTAACAAATTTAGGTCTGAAAGTACGGATTCACAACTGTTGATCTTAAATCTTTTGGAGAATTTATTTTTCTTTAGTGATAATTTAGAAAAAAGATGTTCCGCCGAGGTAATACTATGATATAGAGTAAAAATATATATTAGGATATAAGTTTTCATCAAATCTATTTTTTAATTTTTCCAATCCGGTCCGAAAGCTTCGTTTAAAAGATGTTTTACATATTTGTTCATAAACTTGATCTTTAACTTTAGTTTTTAACAGTTTCAGTTCATTTATAAATTCTTAGGGCTCTTGTTTTACATCACTATATTGTGAAAAAAATCTTAAAATAATTTCAAAGTTGGAATTAATTTATAGTAGGTTGAGATATTTCAAAAGACTTAGTTTCTCGTCATTTAGCATACAGTCTTTAAAAGTCGCCATTTATTTCCATTTTAAAAAAGGGGCCAAAAAAGTGGCCATAACTTGCCAAATGGTAATACTGTTTCCCACACTGCCTATGGCGCACAATTTCTCTAGATGGGGAAACCATGAATATGATTATTTCGGCAATCAAATTTTTCTCCTAAGCAATACAATTTTGAATGATTTTCATATCATTTTATTTGTAGGCTAAATTTTTATATTTCAACGAAATGATTATGAAGTAAGTTGAGGCACATAAATGGAATAAATTAGCTATAAAATGTTTTATTTAAAACCAACATTTTAAAAATGCGTCTCAAACAAACAATTAATAAAATATTGGTGAAAAAACATATTTTATGCATATATTTTATTTAATATAATAACAAATTATTGAATTTATATTATATGACCGACCACCAAGTAAAAAAATGTACATATTTATAAATGAAAATATTTCAAGCAATAAAATTTATGAACTGTTATATTTTTATAGTTGGAATTTTCAAAATATTACTTTAATATATGTATAATTAATGTCCATTTAAGAGATAACTTTACAATTTAATATATTACGTTTAAAATATAAAAAGTATTTAACAATTAGTTAAACAAATCTGAGCAGCAAAGTATTATTATCTTTAAAAATTTAATATTTCTCAGGCAACTGGGTGAAAAGCTTGAATTTTAAATAAAAAAACGTTTGTGCGTATTTTTAAATTAATGCAGATTGTTGAAGGCAATTATAGTAATTTAATTGACATTTAAAGTGTGAAAAAAACTCTCATGCATCACTGGGTGCATATTGCAACTAGTTTGTTTATTTTTTATTTTTTTAATACATTAAACTATTTTTTTTTTTTTTTTTACTATAAATACCATTTATATAATTAATATGTATTAACTAAATATGGTTACATCTGACAATAAATACTTAAACACTCTTATGGACTAATTATTGCAACATTAGTGTTGGAAGACAAATCAAAAAATGTTGTCTGTCTAGTCGTATTTTTTTCTCTATTTTCAAGCCACATAAAATTATTAAATCAATAATCTAATCATCAATACAAATAAAATTAAAATCAATAAAAATTGAAAAAAAAATGAAAAAATAATAATTTATAATTTATGATCAAGAGCAAAAGAAAAAGAAAAAGGCCAATAAACATGATTGCTAAAAAGTACTGATTATAGACAACGTGATTTTACACTAACTTAAAATCTTTTTCCATGTAAATGATCATTGGAACGGTAGTAAGACGCTAAAAAGTCACGTATTGAATATGCAAGTCTTTTGCGCACGCTCAACCTCTTCAGCAAACAAAATAAAGTGTCATTGTAAAGATAAAAAGCTTTTAAAAGCTTTTCCGTTTGCTTTTGAGAAAAGTTAGGGAAAAAAAGTTTAGAAGAGATATTTTTTTTTATTCATTTGTATGACAATGTTTTTGTTGACTTTAATTGAAAGCGAAAGTGAAAAAGGTGTAAATGAACTAAAGTGTTGCCAGACATATGGAAATACAATTGGGATTGTGAATTTTATAGATGTTTAAATATTAAGCTATTTTTAATATTGTAACGTGGAAACAGTACACTCAATAATACTATTTTCACGTACATATTTCTTAATATATTAATTTATGAAGTTACTACCATTTCTCCCTTTTCTTTACGTTTTATTTACGTATTTTTAATTATTTTTCTTTTTCAGACTAATATATTGAATATTTTATTAGTAATAGGTAATTACACCCACACAAATGTGTAGTCGATATTGCTTAATGGTCAACAAGCAATATAATTCTCATTTAGTTGATACATGACTAAGTATAAGTAAACAAAGTTTGATTACAGTCGGGGAGATTCAAACAAGACGAGAATCCGCCGCATAAGTCTCTAACATTATTGGAGGAGCCGATTAGATTTTACGAAAGTAGAATATAATCTTATTTTGCACGCTCAACTTCAGTTGGGCCCCTAAATAAATTTTACATGAGTGACATCGGTTGCTGCGTTCTCACGAGTGGCCTTGCGGCTGTTCGTTCTCACGAGTGGCTTCTGGCTGTTCGTTCGCTTAGTAGAATTGCATGGTAATAGTAATTGAGAAGTAGCTAGACATTAGCTTTAAGAGACCATTGTACGTATTGTAGAAAAAGATACAAACTTCGATTCCCGAAGCTGCCACCTGAACCAGAAACCGATCCTGCCGAATACCCGAACCCGGTAGACAGCTGAAAGTGTTGAAGCCGAATGTACGATGCCGATCTCAATCCTACTACTGAACCAAGAATCTTTGATTCCCGAAGCTGCCACCTGAACCAGAAACCGATCCCGCCGTAAACCCGAACCAGTTATAACTGAAGCAATCCTAATATAAGCCGAAGAATCGAAACGATCCTAACATAAGCCATAGAATCAACCGATTGTAATATAAGCCGAAGAACCAAAATAAGCCTTGTTGAAGAAGGAACGACTGAAGCCGACTATTATATGGTATCCGCACTGAAGTTATCAAACTTATTCTCTCGTAATTTTTGTATTTGAAATATTTTTGAAGTATTCAATAAAGAAAATATTATTAAACCCCCAGAAAGGGTAAATCAAACGTTTTATTACTTAAGGTTTGTGAATCGGTAAGTAGACCCTGGAGGCGACTAAGTTACCTCAGCCGACGACAAAAACCACGTTATAATATCTCAGAATCAAATAATAGTCTCTCCAAATAAGAAATTAAAAAAAAAAACAGAAAACATTAAAACATTTAACAATTATCATAATTTTTTTGTCTAAAAACAACCGATTCCTGTGGATTCTCATATCCTAGAATTGAAGAACTGGGAACCTGTTCACAAAATTATCCTATGTATTACTAAATGTTTATTTTTATCTGCTTATAACTTTTTTATAAGCAAAGCTGATTGAAAAAAGCAAAAAATCCGCATTTTCATATTAAATTCTATAAAAAAAAAAAAAATTAAAAGTTAAACTTTAGCCTTAAATTTCTCAGCAACTGCTGAACCAATTTCCATGAATTTAAAACTATAGAAAACTTCAAAATATGTCTCCCCACAAAAAATAAAAAGTAAAATATCTTAATCGTTTCAAGAGTTACAGAGTTTTGGCCGATGAAAGATGATTCTGAGCCACTGTGAGGCGGTCGTACTCCGGTATTAAGATGTGTTCACGTAACTAGATATGAAGTAAAGAAACCCGTAAAGCTTGTTCCAGATATAAAGCGTGATCCGTTTCGAGGTTCTCTACATTTTTAAAGAAAAGAACATAGAAAATTCAAATTTAATGGGGAATGTTTATTATATATATGTTGGCCGTCGCTACGTCGCAGATGGTCCATCCGTTGAGTCCAATTTTCGATGACTCGTTCGAGCATTTCGACTGGTAACTGGCGAATGACACGCGTGATGTTTTCCTCCAAGGCCTGAATCGCAGCGGTGTGATATCACACGATCTTGGTGGCCAATCGACTGGCCCAAAACGTGAAATTACGTGCTCACCGAAGTGTTCTCTCAATAAATCCATTGATTGATGCAATGTGTGGAAAGTGGCGCCGTCTTGCTCCTTGTCCTAAATGGAACTTTTCAAGAGCCCATAGAGCGCAGCGATGTCGCTTGGGAAGGTCGACCGGCTTCAGTTGTTGTAAAATGCGACAAAGTCATTTCATACGTCAGTCCGAGTTGCTGCGAACGGCGCCGAATCGGCTCTCCATGGTCTTCGTGTATACTCTCAGCTACGGCCGCTATATTTTCTTCACAGCGTGCTGGACGTGGTCTATTCGGTCGAATATTTTATAATAATGAATGCTGGTTCTCAAAATGGGTGATGGTGTTGCGAATAGTACGCTCAGTAGGCCGATTATGTTGACCATAAGTTGAGCGAAGTGCACGAAACACATTCCTCACAGAACGTGAATTTTCGTAATAAAGTTGAACGATTTGTAAACGTTGTTCAGGCGTAAATCTTTCCATTATGAAATGCCAAACAATACTAAACAAAAATAACATGACAGCATGACACGACTCACACGTGATCTGTCAAAAAAAGGCTATTGAAAAAAGTATCTCTACTTCAATCACCTATATATATATATATATATATATATATATATATATATATATATATATATATATATATATATATATATATATATATATATATATTATTTACAACCAATAAAACAAAATGGCTATGATGTGCCATCAAAAAAATTTTCAATTTTTTTTAAACCCCAGAAGTAAACGAGTTTGAAGAAATTAAAATTAAAAAAAAATTACTTTTGGTGTTTGTTTATTTTTTGTTTATTTCACTATAAATATATTTATAATAATCGTTTTCCAATATAAAATGTATGAAGAAGTACAGACATGGATCATCAAATTCTATGAAAACAAGTTAGAGCGCTATACTCTACTGTGCCGAATCTTGTATAACCTCCACCACCTTACCGGCAAATAATAAAATTTACGCCTTAAATTAATCTTTCATATTTTCACATTTATAGTTGCAAAAATAAATCTACATTTTTTTCCAAACTAAAAAAAATGTAAACACAAAATTAAATTATCATAGCAAGCGTTGCTTCCTTAAAAAGAAAAAACAACTGCAACTACTGCTTGCTTATACAAAAAACAACACTGAAAGTTTGTGTGTTTGTGTTTTAATAAATTTTTTCAGATTTTTACCTATAACTCGGTTTTTCATGAACCGATATGTTTAGTTCAAAAAACCGAAATTTTATAAAAATATTTGCTACAGATTTGTATAAAAACGATTTCTGAAGCTTACATAGAAGCTTCTCAAAGTCCAAAAATGCGTTTTGAGTGACATCTCAGTTATTAATGAACCGATTTTGTTCATTTCTTACACAAAAAAAAATTCCAAAAAAAGATTCCGAATTTTCTGTGCAAAAACGAAGTCGCTAGCTTCTATGAAGGCTTAGAGAATTCGAAAACAAATACGTTTTTAGAGGCCTTTTCAGATTTTTGGAATATTTCCTACAGTTTGATGTATAAAATATGTACATCCAATAAATGGGATTTTCTAAGATGTAATTTCAATAGACAAAGGGACATTATTATTTTATTCCCTATCAATAAGGATCTAGCAAATATATAGCTTTTGGGGTCTTAGATGAATATTGTAGAAATTTTAAGCAGAATGACAAACTTACACAAATTAAAATGGAAACGTTAAAGTTACCAGGGTACCTTGCTATTTACGTAATCAAAAACTTTTATAATTTTCCCCTTAAAAAATTTTTACTCTATAGAAGGAATTCCAACAAATATTAAGAAAATCTTAAATATGTATAAGAATTGAACTAAACTTTGTCAGATGCTTTAGGAATAAAAAATTTCCAGAAAATTCAAAATTTATTCCACTAGCCCACAATGAAAAAATCTCACTTTCTGGCATCTCTTTTCTACTTCACTATAGGAAAAAAGCTTTATTTTTATTTTGGCACTCATTTAACATCAATTTATAACTTACAACACAACTTTCGCTCTTCTTTTCAAAATGATGAGGAATTTTTGGCTCTTCACATAAAACTTTTATTACCAAATAACATCATAATGAATCAATAAACATAATAATGAAGATCATTATGATATTAATAATGATGATAATGATGATGATAATGTTAGTGGTTGGTGTTGATAGATAATATTTGTATTATATTTATGAATAACACGTATCGCTCGCTTACAAACTTCAAATTATTATGGACAATATGGTTTTGAAATTGTAAAAGAGTATTCATTGTTTAAAGTGCTGGCCTAGTGATAACAACGTAATGGGTACAGGAGCGGTGATTAAAAAGAAAAAAAAATTAAATTAAAAAATTAATTAAAAGGAAAAAAAATCATAATAATAAATAAAAATAAGTTTAATGCAGAAAGCTATCAAAATAAGAAAGTAAACAGTAAATGGATTAAAAACACACATAAAGACAAACGCTGAATAAAAATTAAATAAAGAAAACAAATCATATGAAAAATATAATTTCAACAAAAAAGTGGCAAAAATTTCAAATAAAATAAATAGCCGTTAAAACGTAAAAGAAGAAAAAACCATTATAACGACGTTAATGATGTTGATCATAATATACTATGAATGATGAATAAGTTTTAAATTACTTAATATTTATTAACACAAATACATACAATATGTATGCAAACTAGTACTACGACTTGACTTTACTACAAATGGTCAGTGGATTATATTTTGACCAGATTTTGAGACTACTAAAAGAAACACACACACACACACACCACCACTACCATCATTTGAAATTTAAACAGAAAAATCTGATTGAATTAATAATACATTTTTAATGTGTAAAATAATCATAAAATTACAAGTGTGAAAAAAGGAAAGTTTATTAAATACTAAATATAAATTAAATACATAAATCACACTTGCAAAACAATAAAAAAAAAAAACGTTTTTAAACAAAAACTTTAAATAGAAAACCTGTTAAAAATAAAATAAATATTTGCAAACAATAAACTAAATATAATTAAAAATAATTACTAATATTAATATTAAAAAAAAATAATAATAATTATAAAGTAAACAGTGCGTGCATTCATCCTTCTTTAGCAGCAAAACTTTTTAACGCAAAAACAATTATATTTATGCAGCTTCATCATTTGGTTGTTTTATGCAACATGTTTAGCACTTGATGCTGTTGTGCAACAATAATTTGTTTTTAAAATTGGCAACACTGGCCAGTAAAGTTTTTCTTACGTGAATTTCTTTGCATTATATTATTTCTTTTTTTATTCGCTGACAACCATAAACAATGATATTTTATTGCTCCTACAACAATTACAATGGCCGCAATTGCGTATAGGAAGCATTTAACTGTGGTCGTTGCAGATAATTTATAATTTCTTTAAGAAATTTATAATAAAAAATATCCAGGTAAGTTGAAGAAGAAGACAACAGTTGATTGTCAATAAAACCGTTTTAAATAACCTCATTGTGCAGAAAATAGTTATTATATTAGATTCAGTTATAGTTTTTTTTTTTTTTTTGAATCAACGGATTATATGATTACTAGTTGTTTCTAACCGGCGTTGCTGGGATTTTGCAATATGTATTAAAAAAAAAAAAAAAACATAACTTGAATGAATATTACGTCTTTTAACTATCATAGTTATACTTCCGTTATTATTTAATTAATTAATTAATTATTTAATTAATTATTTAATTAATTATTTAATTAATTATTTATACAATACATAAAAAATAGAAGGCGGATTTTTCTGCATTTTTATTTTGAAAATATGTACGAATACACAGAGAAAAAAATCCATATATTTGAAAATTTTTTTCATAAATATAATGAATCGAACTTGACCTTTTTTCCCAAACCTTTTTTCATAGAAAAAAAGTAATTTTATGATCTTTTCCCAAGTTTATGAATTTTGAACAACAATTATGATTATACAATGAAACCTATGTTGTTTGCTTTTTATTAGTTTTGAGTCTTGTGAGTTCAGATCTGTAACCCGTTTGTTGAAAATAGTATTACCACAAAACTTATTAAGGATTACAGTCAGTTTCAGCCAGGTTAAAAATTTTTGATTATGGCTTCGAAATAATTAATTAAATCTTAGCTTAATTACTACTTTTTCAGTCCATAATATCATTCCCAAAAACAGAATTCTATAGATTTATTCAAATTTGAATTTAATTAATTCTTTACTGAATTCACAGAGAAAAAAAATGCATGCATTTGATTTTTTTTCATAAATATTATGAATCGAACAGGACTTTTTTCCAAACTATTTTCGTAAAAAATAAAATTTTGTTCATAGATATTATTAAATTGTTCATAATGAAAATTTTTGTAATTTTGCGAAAATTTTGTTAAGTCTTTTGTTTAGTTTTATTAGATTTGATTGCAAATGGTAAATGAAAATAGTTATAGTTATACAATGGCAAAATTCCAAGGAAAATCTGTAAAAAAATAATATTTAGAAATTTGCATAATTTCGCTCGCATTCTGCAGCACATCATTTTTATAAAAAGCGCTTCTCTTCTTTTCCGAAGAAAATTTTAAACATTTTTTTACAAATTGAAAATATAAATGAAATTTTAAACAATTTATTTTAAAACTTCTTGAATTTTAATTCATTACAAAAAATGTAAAAAAGTGTTAATATTTAAGACATTCTTCTTAAATATTATGAACTAAAATCAATGAAAATAAATTCGTATATTTATGCACAAATTTTTTTCTGTGTATAAATAATATTATGTTATTTTTATCTTAGTTCTACGCTAAGGTTCGATAGGATTAATTCTTTATTACACTTTTTAAATTAAATTTATTATGCCAGTCATTCTCTTCAAGCATTCATAATAATTTAATTCATACTTCATATGAATTGAATCAATTCTATAAAGCATTAATTCCTTAAAGAATTCACCTTCAGTTATATAATTTAAGCTTAAAAATTATATTGTATCATTCAAATTGTTTTCAATTCAAATCTTTTACAAATTAGTTTCAGAATGGGAAGAATGGAAATCTAAGGGTCATTATTGGTATGATTACCGGTCACCTCGCAATAGGTAATATGACCAGTAAGTGGGACACTGGCACGTCAGACTTTTGTAGGACGTGCGATGATGTGGAGAAGCTAGAGACAGTGGAACACATACTCTGTCATTGTGTAGAGCTTCAGCGTAGTAGACTGAAGTGGTTTGGAAGCCATATTCTACAAGAACTGGATGAGGTTGCGGATAGTGAACTCGACAACCTTATAGGGTTCGTAATGGGGATAAAGTGGCATAGAGGTAGTCCGGGTTGATTGATGGATCTAGGGTTCCACACTTTTGTTTTCTTTTCTTATATTTCGTATCCTTTCTTTCTACTTTTTTTCTACTCTTTTGCCTTATTCTACTAGGGATCTTCTCTGTCTTCATTTTGTTAGCTTTCTGTGATATTTATAAAAGGATCACAATGGACCAGATGGTCTCTGGATGGAGGCGTGAAAACGCCGAAATTTTTAACCTAACCTAGTTTCAGAAAATATTTTTTAATTCATTTTGTAAAAGATTAAAAAGAAAATATTAAAAATATTTTCATTCAATTTGAAGAAGAATTGAATTAACATAAATTGTATTAATTCTTTGTGAATTAACACAGGAAAAAAGTTTGTACATAAATATAAAAATTTAATTTCATTGATTTTAGTTCATAATATTTAAACATAATTTCTTAAGCATTAAAACTTTTTTTTATTATATTTTTTCAAATGAATCAAAAGTCAAGAATTTTCATTTGTATTTTCAATTTGTAAAAAAATGTTTGAATCTTTTTTTCGGAAAATTTTAAATTTTCAATGATTTTTAGCTACATTTTGGGAGTGGAACAGAAGCGCTTCTTATCAAAATGATTTGCTGCAGAATGTCATTATTTTTATACAGATTTTCCTTGGAATTTTGACATTTTAAGGCATTTGTTGTTATTATTTTTATGCATAACTATTTTTATTTACCATTTGCAAATAAATTTAATAAAACTAAATCAAAGATTAAACAAAATTTTTGTAGAATTCCTAAAATTTTCATTATAAACAATTTAATAATATCTATGAACAAAATTTTATTTTTTACGAAAATAGTTTGGAAAAAAGTCCTGTTCGATTCATAATATTTATGAAAAAAAAAAATAAATGTATGCATTTTTTTCTCTGTGAATTCAATAAAAAAATTAATGAAACTCAAACTTCAATGAAGCTATAGAATTCTGTTTTTGGGAATGGTATTATGGTGTAAAAAAAGTAGTATTTATTAATTCAGAATTAAGATTTAAGGTAATAAATTTAAGATTTAATTAATTCTTTCGAAGCTCTGATTATACGTTATTAAAAAAATTGAACCTGGCAGAAACTGACAGTAATCCTTAATAAGTTTTGCGGTAATACTATTTTCAGCAAACGGGTTACAGATCTGAACTCACAAGACTCGAAACTAATAAAAAGCAAACAACATAGATTTCATTTTATAATAATAGTTGTTGTTCAAAATTCAAAAAACTTGAAAAAAGGGTCTTTAAAAAAAGGGTCTAATTTTTCCCCCATTCTTCTACACTTTTTGTTCGCACGCTTATACTTTTTAATCTCATTCGATCTTAATAAACTAATCAGATTTTGTTGATAAATTCTACAACTTCTTCTTATTATGCACACTTAAATACAGGGTAGTCGAATTCCGATGACAAAATTTTATCATTTTTAATTTTATTATTCTTCATTTTTTTTTCTACGGAGTCTGTGCGCATCTCAATGGAAGTTTTAAAATAGAAATTGATACTTGTTGCAGTTATGCGTATTTTGTGCTATATGTCGTTGATGTGCCCTATATAGTTAACGCAGTAGATAGTCTCAAAGTTTGGAAAGTTTTTGTTATTTTACACAATAAAATCGAAGGAGCATAAAAAATAAATTTAATAAAAAAATTGTATGTACATCACATGGACAGCACGAAATCGGCCATAATTGATATAGTTATGTGGTGTTTGTAATGATTAACAGAAAAAATTTCGGTAGAAAAAAATTTAATGAACCAAAAAAAGTTTACTTGTATTAAAAAAGGATCACAATAATAAATAGCATTTCTTTGTAATAAACTCTAATAAAATATATTTTCGTAAAATATATGGAGAAATAACATAGATTCGATTCCCATTTTTGGCAAAATTTTTAAAAATTGCAATTTTTAGTATAAAGAAAATTTTTTAAATTTTACTAGGAAGCCCTAAAATATGCCACACTAATAGCATCAAACGTTGAAAATATCATTAATTATATTTGAATAACACAGTACGTTTTGATATTGCGTATAATTTTTATCAGAATTATATTTAAACTTCTAGTTTGTAAAAATTTGTATATGTTGAACATAAAACCGCTATAAATTTTGCGCCCCCTGCCCGAAATGATTAACGTGAACTGAACTGATCAAGTGTAATAACTAGCTCGAAAAGAGGGCGTAAAAAAGGCGTGGTATCCAATAAATAGCTATAGTTCTTTCAAAACTTTATGAGCCAACTTTTATGTGAAACGATTCAGAGAATGGGTCAAAAAGTATAAAAATCAAATAAAATTATTTGTTATAAAAATTGGGTGTAAAAAGGGGCATGATATCCAATAAATAAGTCGTATTAGCCATAGTTTCTTCCAAACTATATGTGTACCATATCTCATGTGAACGGATAAAGTGGTTGACTCAAAAAGTGAGACAAATTAAGTAAAACAATTTGTAACAAAAAGTGGGCATAAAAAGGGCATCAAATAAATAAGCTTTATAAGGTTTAGTTCCTTCTAAATTTTATATGAGGCAAATTTTATGTGAAACGATTGAGGGGATGGTTTAAAAATTAAATAAAATTAAGTAAAATATAATTTTTACAATAAAATGGATGTAAAAAGGGGCGCGGATTTCAGTCAGTAATATTCTACAGTTCTTTGCTGCGAATGTGTAAGCTGTGGGTCAAATTTCATGAAAGTCGGTGCAGTAGTCACAAACAAGGAGTCATTATTATACACATTATTGATTTTAAGTAAACGTTTTTGGAGATATTTTCATATTTTCTTGACTTCTAAAGCAGGCCAAAATAGTAAAAAACTTATAGTCAAACGAACAGACCAATAGCTTGAAAGGAGAAATTATTAAGTTAAAAATTTGTATGAGATCGTAAAGCCTTTTACAGTCTGCCTTGAGCTTAAATCGGAGAAGCTTATAGTGTCTGTCTTCAGAATCAAACTTAGCCATTTAAGATCTTTTTGTAGCTTTAAATTAGCTCCAATCGGTAGTAAGAGCCTCTAAAAAAAAACTTTTTCATCATTTCAAAACTAGAACTAAGTGCATATTTTGCATATTTTGCACAAGCGTACCAATAGCATAGCAAAACCTCGTAAAGAGTTTTTCATAATTAGTTCGCATTTTGGCTTTATAGCCTCTTGAAGTTTGAAGTTTTTCTTTTGCAATATGATGGGAAATAAAAATCATTTAAATTATTTAATTCAAATGTTAATATATGCTTTTGCTATTTTATAGACCACTAGCATTATTATACTAGATTTTTTCTATATGACACAACCTTTTTACACCCATTTTTGTCATAATAACGTTTACTTTATTTGACTTGACCATGTGTCTAAACTACTGAACCGATTAAAATAAAGCATGGCACATGTGTATATCCTTGAGGGAAGTACTGACTGAATACCAAACCCAACTTTTTTAAGAAGCAAAGCATTTTAGTATGCAAATTTAAAAGATTATAAAAGTGGGTGAAAAAGTGGCATGTCACCCATACAGATTAAATTTTATAATATAGAATATTTTCTATTCCTCGTGTATGTCACATTTTATGTGAATTGTCTTAGTAGCATCAAGAAAGTATCAAAATTGATTTTTGCAAAAGGTGGGCTAAAAACTGGGCGTGGCATCCAACTTATATTTTAGCCCATAATTTTCTTCAAAAATTACTTGATATATGTACTAAATTTTATACCAACTTTAAAAAAACTAATTGCTTACCAAAAGTGTGAGTATAATTTTTTATTATTATTATATCCATATTTCCTTTCGGAGAATACATGATTTATATATGTGCAAAATATCAGTTAAATCGGTTCTATAGAGTGATTACTCATATAAAGTGGACGTAAAAAGGGAAGGGAACTTAATAAAAACCTTACCTAATATCTAGCTTTGTACTCTATAAAGCAATAAGTACTTATAAATACATTGAAATTTACTCACTTGAATCTTTTTTATTTACCTACATAATGAAAAAGGTGCTCCAAAATATTCGAAGTTTAAAAGTTCATAAAATCGAAATTCGAACTAACTTTGAAAACCCCTTCTGTGATTTAATTAATCTGATGGTACTCTTATATTTCGTGTTGGAATCATTGAGACAATATTTGCTTACACAAAATTTTGTAGCATAGTGTAATTCAAAGTATAATAAATTGTTTAAACTAATTATGGGCATAGAGTAATTAGTTAATTAGGCCAATGAATATCGTTAATTCTGTTAGTATATTTAGGAAATGTATATTATTGTATATTAATATTAAAATTTGTTTAATTTTTTTAAACAAACCACACTGAAAATTCATTGATTTTTGCCCCCAAAAAACATATTTCCTATAGCAGTAATAACACAGTTAAATATATATGTTTAATTATTTTAGCAACACAGAAATACACACCAAACGTTTTTTTTTTTTCTTAGCCTGTGTGTGCGTGGTTATTGATCATATTTCCGCATTGATTTGACCAAAATATGAGTAATTTTTCAAAGTTGAAAGAAAAAAAAAAACAGAAATTTGTGGAAAGAAAATAAAACAAAATTGAACAAGTTAAATAAGAGAATTTAAAAGTGAATAATAAAGCGTAAATCTGGATAGATTTATTATTTTGTGGAAATAAAAATAAGATATAAATAAAAAAATACGGATAATATACATATGTAATAAGCAGGGCAAGTTTTTCAAGCTTTTTGCCTGAAAAATAAGTTTCGTTTTTCTAATTTTTGCATAAATTTGTACATAATGAATAAATAATTAGTTTTTTTAACAAAAACCCTATTTTTGTGATTTTTTGAAGTTTGATTAACAAATTAGTATAAATTATTTTCATAGTTTTGTTAATACCATCACATAATTGTAAGGAAAAAAATAGAACATATAAAATATTACTATCTACTACTACTATTACTACTATTACAAAAAAATAATACCATGACCATGTATTATTTTTTTGTTTTTTATAAAAAATCAAAAACTATCAAAAATATTAAAAAATAGCATATTTATGCCTATTTATAAACCGTCAATGGCGACCGTTTGATGCCTGAAATTGAAGCTCGTGATCTCGGCGACATTTGGTTTCAGCAAGACGGCGCCACTTCCCACACATCGTATCAATCAAAGGATTTATTGAGAGAACACTTCGGTGAGCACATAATTTCACATTTTGGGCCGATAGATTGGCCACCAAAATCGTGCGATATCACACCGTTAGACTTTTTCCTGTGGGTATATGTGTATGTATATCTAAAATTTATGCGGACAAACCCGCTTCGATTCTGGCCTTGGAGGAAAACATCACGCGTGTCATTCGCCAGTTACCAGTCGAAATGCTCGAACGAATCATCGAAAATTGGACTCAACGGATGGACCATCTTCGACGTAGCAACGGCCAACATTTGATAGACATAATCTTCAAAAAATAAATTAAATTTGAATTTTCTGTGTTTTTTTCTTTAAAAAAGTAGGGAACCTCGAAATGGATCACCCTATGCAAGAAAATATATGAATTTTTCCATTCTTTATACCCACACCACACCACACCACACCACCATAGGTTATTATGCGTTTGTGCTGATATTTGTAACGCACAGAAAGAATCATCCGACACTCACCTTAATGTATACCAATCGACTTAGGATCACTTTCTGAGTCGATCTATCGATGTCCGTCCGTCTGTCTGGCTGGCTGTTCATGTAAACCTTGTGCACAAAGTACAGATCGCAATTTTAAAGATAATTTAATAAAATTTGGCACATAGGACTTTCACGACACAAGGACGAAGCCTATTGAAATTGGTTATGATCCGTCCATTACTTCACATAGCCTCCATACAAATTTTCTCCCGGAATAGGGGTTTAACGATCATAAATGCCTTAAATATAGAAATATTTTAATGAAATTTGCTGCAAGGAAGTTTTGTATAAGTTTCAATCTTTGTGTCAAATTTCATGAAGATCGGTCCATAATTGACCATAGTTCCCATGTAAAACCCTCTTCCGAAAATCACTTTAACGTGCATAAATCACAAACAAATGTTAGTATCAAGTTTATATTCGACACAAATAAGTTTTATATAAGTAGAAATCACAGCGACAAATTTTATAAGGATCGCTCCATAATTTACCATAGCTCCCATATAAGCCTACTATCGGGAATCACCCTAAAGTGTATAAATTCATATGAATGTTAGTATTAACGTAATATTCTGTATTCGTATATTTTATTTTACACTTGGTAAAAGTATCGGTCCACAATTTTAGACATATTTAATATAAGACCCGACCACGAATTTTGATGGACATACACAATGGTATGGGGTATCATATGGTAGGGCTTTAACGACTATATCCTTCCTACTTGTTATGAATATTTCTCTGCATATTCATAAGAAAAGAATATCCTACAAATGACAACCGTGGCACAATGGAGCCGATCGCAAACATTTTCGTAATAAATCTGTATGGGAGAGTTGTAGAGGAGGACATAAGCTTTCAAAAAAATTATATTGTAGTTACCCTGTAATAATACGAGATATGCAACAGGGTGTTAAAATTTACCACCTTGTTTATGAAAAATTAAAAAAAAATCGTAACTTCTACAAATTAAGTCTTATTAAAAAGAAATTGCAAAAAATTAGTTGTTGAAGCTATTTAAATGACTTTTGAAGGAACGAAAGATAGATATTTATTTTATATAATACTTAAGAAATAATAGTAAAAATTTAATACTAATATTTCTTTGTGCAATTAAAAAAAAAAAAAGAAAAAGTCTTTTGAAAAATTTACTCTTTTTATCAAATCTGTACTTCTGCAATTGTTTTTGACCAGCTGGAAAGCAGTTCTAAATTTATTTTCTAATTGAACAGCATCAATAAATTTTTTCTAGATCAATAAACATGAAATTTTTTTCAAAAATTCACCATTGTTTTTTTTTTGTTCAATGCTGAAAGCAGGGTGCAAAATCTAAATCAATTAAAAATTTCTTTAGTAAATATTTATGAAGCCTTGTCTTTTGAAATAAAACTTTAAAAAAAATTTAAAGAAAAATGACCATTTTTTACAAAAACGTAGAACAATTTTTTAGTACTAATTTCAGAGTGCTTTCGAATCGAAAGAAAAAGTTTTCGAAAATCAATGCATTTTAAAGATAATTTCGAATGAAGTTCCTATTGGAATTGGAATACACAATAACCTCCCTTTGAATATTTTTCATTTGAGACAATGCAAAAATTCAGCATATTATTTCAGAATATATTAGAAGTTACAGACTATTTT
Organism: Protocalliphora azurea; assembly: GCA_932274085.1. Taxonomy (NCBI): domain Eukaryota; kingdom Metazoa; phylum Arthropoda; class Insecta; order Diptera; family Calliphoridae; genus Protocalliphora; species Protocalliphora azurea. The sequence goes on from OW026523.1 coordinate 20,884,126, forward strand.
GAAAAAAAATATTCACTCATACACCTCAGGACTTATGCCCGAAAAATGAAATAAAGTCAAGGTCAAGGTAACTCTTTTTCAGCACAAAGTACTTCCTGCTAGAGACAACACACTGTTGAAATCATGAGCTGAAAAAGCTCTTTTTCAGTACCTTTTTATTCTGAAATGTTTTGTTACATTAATTCAAAAGCTTTTTTAGGAAAGCTTTAAGTTCTATACAGTTCAATGGGTTGGATGCTATTTCGTTATTATAATTAAAAAGTTTGATTTTTATTTAATTTACTTTTAATTTTTTTTTTTTTTTTTTTGTTTTTGCATAAAAGTGTTTTCAGACTAATTTATCGCTTTTGAAATTAAGGGATTAATTAATTGTTGTACACTTTTTCTCTATTGTTTACATATTATGTGCATATAAAAAATATGTAACTCTATGTAAATTTCCAAAATACGAGTATTAACAATTTTTTTTAAATTCATTTAAATTTTTTTTGTGTATTTTATTAAGATTTATTTATTTTTTTTTTTTTTTTTTGTGTTTTTGAAGCGGCCTAATTTAAAATTTTTACAGTTAATAAATACCCTTTACGTTTAATTATATTATCTTTTAACTAGAGACATTTATTTACGAGATGTGTCATTATAATGATTCAATTTGTTAAGATGAATTTTTAATTGTTTTTTTTTTTCTTTCATTTTATTGTTACTTTTTCTCAAACATCAAATCATGTCTTTTTTTATTTTTAATTGACATTGGTTTGATGTTAAACGAAATTGGTTGTTATTTAGCATTGTAAGAGATCTTTAAGTTTAGTTGGCAATAAGACTTTCAGTTGGCAAGTTATAAACACGGTTAACGTATAACAAGTACCGAACAAATTAGTTCATTTGTTTAAATTAAACGATTTGATTTGTTAATGGTAATCCAATGTGAAAAAAAACTAAAATAAAAATATATCCATACAAAAAAATAATTAAAATTACAAAATTATACAAAGAAAAAAAATTAAGAAAATAAGACTTTTATTAAAATAAAATTTAAATTTTGTTAAAATTTAAGGCCATATTCAAAAAAACTTAAAGCAGACTTTCAAAGCATTGTTAAGCAAAATTTGATAAAAATTTATTCAAAAACTATTGTTAGCTTAAAATACATTTTGTAAGCTATTGTTTTATTTTTATTTACTTCAGCTGCATATATTACAAAACAGCTGACAAAAATTGCTTATTTTTATGAATAACAATAGTTAAAATACTTTACTAAAAATTGTTGGAGTTTAACAAACAAAGGAGCCTGGTTTTTATATTATTAAATGGATTGAGAAGTCAACAAAAATTGTATAACAAATTAACTTCAGAACAGATTTTACAAAACGCATCAAGGTTTGCATAACTGGATCTATATAATAAAATACAATAACTAGCAGCTGGTAAGATCTCAACATCCGATTAGGAACTGTAATGGAAACTTTATCCAGAAGAATTTCAGAATCAATTTTCCTTGAAGAAGGTCAATTATAAATGATATATTAAAAATTGTTCTCCTACTTTTCAACATTGACAGCAGTGTTGCCAGGAGATGAAAAAAAAAAGAGGCTTACTTGAGCTTTAAAAAAGATCAAAAAAAGCTAAATGCCCAAAAAAATAAGGCCAGAAAAAAGTTAAAATTTTTTTTTTTAATTATTTTTCTAAAGAAATTTCAATAAATTTATAAATAACAATCAGTAAAATAGCTCAATGAAAACTCGCCAATATGACAAAGGGTGATTCAAGTAGAGATACTTTTTTCAATAGCCTTTTTGACAGATCACGTGTGAGTCGTGTCATGCTGTCATGTTATTTTTGTTTAGTATTGTTTGGCATTTCATAATGGAAAGATTTACGCCTGAACAACGTTTACTAATCGTTCAACTTTATTACGAAAATTCACGTTCTGTGAGGAATGTGTTTCGTGCACTTCGCTCAACTTATGGTAAACATAATCGGCCTACTGAGCGCACTATTCGCAACACCATCACCCATTTTGAGACCCAGCATTCATTATTGGATAATATTCGACCGAATAGATCACGTTCAGCACGCTGTAAAGAAAATATAGCGGCCGTAGCTGGGAGTGTACACGAAGACCGTGGAGAGTCGATTCGGAGCCGTTCGCAGCAACTCGGACTAGCGTATACAACGACTTGGCGCATTTTACATCGAGATCTTAAATTGAAAGCGTACAAAATACAGCTTGTGCAACAACTGAAGCCGCTCGACCTTCCCAAGCGACATCGCTTCGCTCTATGGGCTCGTGAAAAGTTCCAAGAAGATCCGACGATTTCGAGGCAAATTTTGTTCTGCGATGAGGCACATTTCTGGCTTAACGGGTATGTAAATAAACAAAATTGCCGCATTTGGGATAAAGAGCAACCTGAAGAGATTCAAGAACTGCCACTACATCCAGAAAAAACAACGGTTTGGTGTGTCCATATTTCTTTAAAAATGATGCCGGTGCGAACGTAACCGTCAATGGCGACCGTTATCGTGCCATGATAACCGACTGTAGTCACATATATTTTGTTTTTGTGTTTTAAAAAAAATGAGTAAATTTTTGGAAAATTTAGTTTGGACTGCCTCTCACATAAACTTCTAGTTGTATTCTATGTTTAATTCCATTAACTTATCATCATACTATTTGAAAAAAGACAATATAAAACAGATCGGAAAAGTATTTAAACATTAGGGTTAGTAATTGTTTTAAAGATTTTAACATCATCTGCATACATCAGAATTTTGCAGTGATAAATATCTAGACGAAGATCATTAATAAAAAGTAGGAATACGATCGTACCAAGATGATTGATTACCTTGAGGAACATATATATTTATTTATTCAGATTTACAGTCATTATATAAAACACACTTTTGTCTTTGTTTTGAATATGAGTAGATAAATTTTAGAAGGATAGAAGCCGATAGCTTTAAATTTCATCATTTATCAAATGCCTTGTCAGTACCTGTCGGATTATCCTTTTAGAAACCTGCATTTATATATATATAGGATATATAAATGTATATATATATAGGATGACAGCTCTATCAGCTTAGTACATGTCGAACGACCTTTACGAAAACCATGCTGATAAGGCGATATAACAAATTGCGGGATAGCAGATCTGTCACAATTTTCTCGAACAATTTGGGCATTGCGCTAAGTTTAGCTATACCTCTATAGTTGGTTACTTCAGATCTACCTCCTGATTTGTGGATTGGAATTATGAATGACAGTTTCCAGTACAATGAGAATTAACCATATTTAAGAGAACTGTTACATAACTAAGTTAACGGATATGATAATATTTCAGCACAATTTCTCAAGATGATACCAGGACTACCATCAGGATCAGGGATTTAGGAATTTAGAAAAACACTGATAAATTTTATTTTATTAAGAACAGTTATAAATTTTCTTTTTATAGGAAATATTAGTTATTTTTTTAAAGGAAAATTTTATAGAAAATTATTTTTCCATAAAATAAATTTGTATTTTATGGAAAAATGCGTAATATTTTATTTTATAAAATTTTTTTAAAAATTGTCTTCTTTTAGGAAAATTTCGATAAATACTTTTATTATAGAAAATTTTCATTAAATGTCTTTTTTAAAGAAATTTTTGCCAATTTCCTTTTTATATAAAAATATTTAAAAATTTTATTTTATTCGGAACAGTGATAAATTTTCATTTTATAAGAAAATATTAGTTATTTCTTTTTTTAAAGAAATGTTTATAGGCTATTTATTTTAAAAATAATGTTCGTTAAATTTCTCTTTATAAAACATTCTAAATGATTATTAGCTATAGATAGAAAATTTTCAAGACATTTTTAATTAAAAAAAAAAACTTAATTTTATATTAAAACATTTTGGGGACAAAATTGAGGATTTACATTTTAAAATGGGAATTTTTGGGGAATTTTTAGCTTCGGGGACATGAAGCAAAATTTTTCTGGCAACACTGATTTTAAATTACAACTGATATCAGATATACTTAAAAAAATAAAATAGACATATCTGGCTATTCTTGAATTAAGAGACCATTCGTTTGTCTGTACGCTAACTTGATGTCCATAATTGCTTTTTGTCTTTTTCCGTGTTTACAGTTTTTTCGTTACGCCAAATCAAAATTAAATGTGTTTAACTTGTAGAAAGAGTTGCTAAGAGCAAATGTATCGGTCCCACTTTAAAAATTGAAAGTTTCATTCTTGTTTTTGCATAAAAATTCAATAAAATTTTTAAAATGACAATAAAAATCACAATAGAAATGAATTAATAAAATATATCTGAAGTGACCACACACATAGTTAAGCTAAAGACTGAAATTTATTTCCCAATAAATCTGTTTTTTTTTTTTTATTCAAAAATCTTAAAAATTATAATTAAATTAAAAAGTTAACGAATAATATATTACAACAATTCGAACACTAATAAAATTAAAGAAAAGCTGAAAGTGATTGCCCGAATAAAATAAAAAACAGTATATTAGTAAAAATATTGTTAACATTTGTTTTTGTTAACAATGATTTTAATAATGACTTAAAAGCCTAAAATATTTGTTAACTATTTTGTATTTAAAAACTGAAATATTGTTTTTTTTTTTGTGAATTTTTATTTAAATTAATTTGTAATTAAAAACACGTTTTATTTTTTTAAATGTATGTAGAAGAATCTATTTGTGTTATAAGTTTTTGTAAACATCAGTATTCAAGTTAGTGTCAGAAATCAAAAGACTTCATTATCCCAAATACTTTTTGCGTGGGTCTCACCAAAAGTTGGCAATTTCGCTGCCAACTTAAAAGTGCCAATTAATGCTTTAATTACGCTGACATATTATGTGCCACTAATGTCCCAAAGACCTACTTTGAAGACAATTGTTTGTGTCACTTAAAATACATAAGATTTCTATTGCATGGTGTTAAAGTAAATTGTGAATTATTGCGCATTTCCAGTGTATTTACGAGTATTTACGTTTTTAAAGTTGGCTTAATATTTTTAGTATTATACAAGCATGTATAATTAAAATTGAACTGTGACTTTTTTATTTGCCATAAAACTATGATGTATGAATAATAAATAACTACAAAAATACTTTAAACCTTATTTGTGTGAACGTACAATTTCCAAATAAAATAATCTACTTATGTGAAATTTAGAAGTTTAAATTATGATAAGAATTTAATTTGAAGCTAGAAGCAGAAACGAAGAGAATTGTACCCAATTAGATTTATTATTATTAATTTAAAAATATCAAACAATATTTTATTAAAATTGATAAAAAAAAAAAAAAATACATTTGTTATTTAATGATCAATACTATAAATTTTATTTAATCCGCGTTTCTTTAAACCGTTAAAATATTTTTATAACTTCAACCATTTCATAGAATAGTAGGAAGCAAAATAATTTGTAATAAATTTTTAAGCAACAGGGTTGCATTGCGATATGAATTAAGGTAGAATTTTATAAAAACACTTCTACAAAATTATATATTGTGGGTCGCAGATCTTCTGGAGAATATCACATAACATTATTTTCAGAGAATTCGAAATACCCTCTATATTTAGAGATATTAAAAAATACCATTTTGAGGTTAATTCTTGTACTTAATATCGAGTAGCTGCTTTTATATATATATATATATATATATATATATATATATATATATATATATATATATATATATATATATATATTTGAAATAACTGATTAAACATTCTAAATAACTTCATAAACATTTTAAATCTATTTTGCTTTAAAAAATTTTAAATTTGATACAATTATTATTTTTTTTCTTTTAAATGCTATTTTTTAGAGTAAAATGTCTTTAAAATAGGTTAAAAACTCAAAAGGTTATTAAACATTTTCTAAAGTTAATCAAAAATTTCTTCATATATTTAAAGTAATAAAGTTTTCGTCCAATTTAAATAAATAATAACAATAATAATAAATCTTGCAACATTTATAACAAAAATATCTACAAAAATTTTTGCAGCATTGTATATACTTTTTCAGAAAAATTTATAATAAATTGCTATTAAATTCGGAAAATTTTGGAAAAATTTTAATTTTGTTAAAGTCTGCATAAAAGTTTGATTTTAATGTTTGATCAATATATAATTAAATTTATACAGTTAACAAGTTAGAGCGCTATATTCGGCTTTGCCGAATCTTTTATACCCTTCAACACCTTACCAAAAAAATATACAATTTACGCCTTAAAGTATGCTTTCATTTGTTCACATTTGTACTTATAAAAATAATCTAAATTTTTTTCACAAACTGAAAAAACTTAAACACAAAATTAAACTATCATAGCAGGCATTGCTTCCTTAAAAATAAAACAACAACAACACTGGTAGCTTTTGATTGACTACTAAATTTATATACTTATGTTTGTATATCGATACAAACATATGTATATAAATAAAAATAACAACAACACTAAGTCATCCTTATATTCCCAACTAAAAAACAACCAAACATATACAAAAAATGATTGTGTATATGTATGTCAGTGTTGCCAGGGGTAGCTTGGAAAAAGTTACAGGTTTTTGTCAAAAAAGTTACAATTTTTCCTAAAAGGTTACATTTTTTAAATTTGAAAAAATAAATGGCCAATAGGTTTTTTTATTTTCTATTTTAAAATTTGTAATGCAAACATTTGGGTATAAATAAAAATCACCAACAAGCACACTTGATTTTTAAATAATGCTGGTAATGATTCAGTAATACCCTTACATGTGATTAAAAAAATTTAAAAAATGTTACCCGCTCACTCATAGTTTACGAGTTATAGACCTTTAAAGTTTTGATAAATTTTTATGAATCTCTTTATTCATACATATGCGATTTAAATTATATTAAAAGTTTATTTTAGGATATATAACACGACCATATTGAATAAATCTTTAAGTGGAAAAATGCCATTTTTATCGATATTACCGGCATTTACAAAATTTTTTGATTTCCACAAAAAATTTTATTCAGCAAAGTTTTCGATAGACATAGTGCAGAAAGTCCTTAAGGATTTCCGAAGACCGGCAACATAGAGAAACCTCCATTAACGTTTAAAAAATATTTTAATTTGTTCCAAAATAAACTTTAGAAGGTTCATATTTTTTGGCACTCAACCGGTTACGATGATCTGATTTTATAAGTTTTGTTGACTAAATATTCCGTAAACATATGCATTTTAAAATACGTTGAACAATGTCGTCGGCACTTAAATAAAGATTTACTCCTAATGTCTTGTTATAGAGAAGAATCAAAATATAGGGCCTTGTAAAGTTTAACTACTTTTATTGTTTAAAAATATTATTGTTAAAATCAAATGTAATATTTTTATTTATATAACAAAGAAACTATTTTCTTAAGTGTGATAATTTATATGGATATTTTTTTTATATGACGAAAACTTTGCAAAATTTTTCATTGGCACAAATTTAGTTTTTAACCAATTACTTAAAGCTGAGTCTTTCTAAAAAAATACTCTGTTATATTTTGCTTTCTAATACTGCTTTTAATGAAAACACAGCTTTTGTAATTTTGATGTGTTAGGAGGTAATTTTTGAGAAGGTATCAGAAAACTTGTTCGAAATATTGATAAATATTTGCATGATCTATGTACGTCAATGATATCATATTTAAAGTGATCAAAAGTTACGAAAATGCGTTTAAAAACATAAAATTATCATGTTCACGTGCAGCTTTGAAAAGTTAGGAAAAATGTAACAAATGTAACCAAACGGCAACACTGGCATGTGTACAAAAATCATCAAGCACACACGTATAGGAGGATCAGATGGAGGGAATTTTCCCTTTTTGGAGGAATTTTATAGCAAATTTTAAGCAAAGAGAAAAGGGAAGGAATTTTAATTTCTCTGGAAATGAAGACATTTAAAATATTCCTAAAAATATCAACAAATCATAAGTAAAAATTCGAAGAAAATAATTTAGTATTAAAACTGTATTTTAGATATTCAACTGTATTATAGGCTTTTTTATATTCTTCGCAACAAATAGTAACGGACTACAAAACTTTTTAATTTCTACAACATTTATCTGAAACCCCATGAAGTAAATATTCTGGGTAGTTATATGTACAAGCAGAGAAAAAAACATGGTTATATTGTAACTACAACAATATTCTGTTTTCAATGTTAATAACACTGTGTTCATGATAATAATGGTTTTGTTTCAGTTTTATCATTGAATGTTTATAACAATCAAAATTTTAATATAGTTGTCTCCAAAAATGTTATGCTTTTGAATATTTTACCACAACCATTAAATATTACCAATCTGTTTCCTTGTGCTTAAACCATATTTTGTTTTCAAACCATATTAATACTATTATTCCCATTACAATAAAATGTTACAAATAAATATGCTTTTAACAAATATAACTTGTTTGTTTTTGAATGCATTTTAGGTTTTTAATGTTTGTTTTCCACCTTCATTATAATTCTCATTTAGTTTATACATAAATTAATATAAGTAGACAAGGTTTTATTATATTTTGAGTAATTCAAAAAATATGAGATATTGATTCACTGTTCAATGGTTTAGTCAATAAAAATATCATTGTATTGTCTTGTACAATATATGATGAGTAAAATTAATTATCAATGAAAAAATAATATTTGATCATAATAAGATAAATTTAAAACATGTTATCAGAAATTTTTTTATCATTTTCTTATATAAAATGTAAGATAAAATCAGTTCATTATATAATAAAATCGACAAATAATATGAGAAATTCAGATCATAATGTAGTAAAACCGGATCATAACATGATAAAATTTGTATATACAATATTAAAAAAATCTGAACATAATATCATAAGTTAAAACATTTTATGATTATAATTTTCATATTTATTATTTATGACCATGAAAATTTTTATAGTAACAATATAGTCTAATCATGATAGATTATGATAAATGCAACTATATTTTTTCTTTGCGTGTACCCGAGTCAAAATATTTCTATCCACCTAAGTATGTACCTGTTGAAATTGGCTTTCCGAATACTTCTATAACTAAAGGATTTTTCGGTTAATATATTTTGAAATCCTTATAAAGTGAAATATATTTATTTAATGAACTTTTATTTTAGATTTTATTTGAATTTATGAAATTAATCAAAATTTTTATAATCGAAATTTATAATTACTTCAGTGTAGTTAAATCTGCATACATTTTCATATAAGTATAAAATATTTGTTATTAAAAATATTGAAGATGAAAAATTGTAGGGAAATTTCTTTTTGAGAAAAAAGAAAAAAAGAGATTTTTTCAATGTAACGGGCAGATTATAAAATTTTAATCTGACATCACTGCTCTGCAGTATTAGTGGTTTTAGGAAAATAACGATTAGTGTAAACGATGTGTCTTTAATATATTAATTTAATTATTAAATAATATGCAAATTGTATTATCTCGACCTTTTGGTAATAAAATAAATTGATCTCTAGTGTCTATCTAGTATCTATGACTATCTTGCTAAGGAATTTATAGATGCTTCCAAAAAATAATATTTTCACCATTTCAAAAGTAAAACTAAGTTATAGGGCTAAAACTGAATTTTGATTAAAAAAAATTATAAACATAGTTTTAAGATGAGTACTTCAAAAGTAATAAACAAGAAGCATAAAAAAGAATATATTACCAATAACAATTTTAAGTTAAAAAATACTAAGTCCAATGACAAGCCAATGTTAAAAATCATGGCTTTTTCACCTCTTTTTCAGTTTTTTTTTCTGGGTATATATTTTCAAACTGTTCAAATTGAAATGTCATTCGAATTATTAGTTTTATTCGGACAATAGAAAAACCGAATAATTTGAATACCCTAATACATAAATGTCTACAAATGTAGATATACGACTGTCTACACAGTCGGATGACAGTTAAACTATCATATAACAAATCTTTTAAATTGAGATTGATCCAGATACTAATAAGTGAATCAAACAAATTTTTGAATAATAAAGATATAACCAATATAACAGAGTCATTTTAATATCCGTTAACATTTTCTCCACAACAAAAGCTTAACTATAAATCAAATCATTTTAAATTATCTTAAGTATTAAGTGAAATAAATCAACTTTAAGTTAATGAACTTGTAAACAAATTACACTAAATATTTTGTTTAAACACTTTATTGTTGTTATATATTTTATTATTTAAATCTTTCAACTCATGAACTCTGTTTCGCATTTAACCGCAAACAATGCGAATAAAAGATACAAAAACAAAGAAACGCATTGTAAAAGTCTATTTTTGTAAGCGGTTCACTTGTTTAAAATTTCCACTTGGTTGCAAAAATAAAAAAGCATTTGTTTTGAAAATAACTGAAAAATAAAAATCAAAATATTTTGTGGAAAAGTGTGGATAAAAAATGATGCGAAAGGTAAAAAAAAACGCAGCAACTAAATTTGGTAAAGGATTTTTAAAGTTTAAAAAATCTGTTTTATTTATTACATTTTACAACGTTTATTTAAAAAAAAAAAAAACATCAATAATATTTAGTAGGTATTTAAGTATACCTGCTTAACATTCAAAAAATTTTGGAAAATATAATAAGACTAAAAGAAAAATATGCATTTTTTATAGAATATTGGAATTAATAATTGGTTTCTAAATGCAACCTATGGATTCGCATAAATATGTGGCTGATTGTATTTTTAAGAAATAAAATCAAAACAAATGTATAGTCTCCATTCTAAGTAGTGACTGGTAAATTGATTTCGATTATGGTCAAAAATCCATTCTCCTTGTCAAAAAACGAATTTTTTGTAGTCGATTCTTATCAACCAACTTTATACTGAAATCGACTTTTAGGCTTCGATTAATCGAAAAATCAATACTGTACAGTGAAGTACTTTTTTGTAAAAATAAATTTCGTTCTCGAAAGCTCTACTTCCTTCTACAATGTTTTTAACGGACAAACTAGTATATTCGAATTCTAGGGCTTTCGATGTTAATGTTAGCAGTTGCAAAATTTAGTATTGCCATACTTACAAACAATGGTGAAAGCTTTTCATTCAATGTTGTATGTTTACAGCTATGTTAATAATTTCTACAGGTATGTTAACTGCTGCTAACATAAACAGAAAGGTCGAGAAGCATTGAGAAAGAAACAGAAAGGTTGAGAAGCATTATTTAATTTTAAACCAGCCGTTAAAACCGTTATATTTCAATTCAAGTACAATTTCGTAACAATATTAAAGAAATTGATTACCAAACAACTTATTTCCATAAATTTTTTTCCAGTACATTTTGTATTATGCATTCTCAGCAATGACTAAATGAAAGAGCGTAAGAATACGTGTGAACTCAGCCAGCACAATTGCGCTATGAAATTGATATCTCTAATCTAGAAACAAGATTTTAATGTTTTGTAAAAAAGACAGAGTAATTTAATATTAATAAAGCTTCTAAAATTGCAATCCAAGAAGTCATATTACTTTGTTGAAACATTTTTCTATTTTAAAGATATTTCCCATTGAAGTACCACTATAGTCTTTTAAACCATACGTTATAATCCCAGTTCTATATCTGAGATTAACGATATAATACGCGAGATAACGCCGGCAGAGAAGAGCAACCATTTTGTTTAAATTATGTTAAATCTTAAATAAGGGGTACACGTATTCTAATAAATCCTATAAGATATCATTACTTTCAATGAGTTAAAGAATAAACATGTCCTTTATATTTAAGAAATACCGATTTTTTTAGACAATTTTTATAAAAATATTTTTTTTTATATAAAATAACTATTGAAACAAAACATTTTTACACAAAACATTGTTTTTTAAGTAGTTTTCAAAATATATAATTTGCAAATATTACTAGAGAATCCTAATTATTTATAAAGCTTATTTAGCGGCACTTAATCTAGACTTATCATAGCAGAGAACTTATGCTGATTTAATCCATCTCTTTCCTCGTGTAGTATATCAATCAAATGACTAGTAGTGTTATGGCGGAGTCTGAAACTAGATTGGTATTCGGACTACAACTTTCTTTGCTTGATGTAACCTAACATTTGATCAATAACTAAGAACAAAACCTAAGAACATATGGATATAATATAGATTGAAGGTTATTCGCTAGAGTGTAGCATTTTTTACTTTGGGAATGGGCAAAACTCTTGATAGTCAAAACACTATTAAAAATATACGTCGCAAAATAATGTCGCAAGACATGTGGTAAAATTATATTTAAAAACCTGTGTAAGAGTCTAACAGGCCCAGCTAAATTAGACTTAATTTTCATAAAAGCAGAGAAGACTTCATGCTGCTCAACATTACAACACAAGAATCTGGTTTGATCAAAAGTCGATTGCATATCGTATAAAATTGTCGGTGGGTTGTCAGTTAAGTCCAAAATATAAAATTCTTTGTATTCTTCAATATTAATAGGGTAGTCATTATTTCATACAGGCGTAATTCCAACTTTACCTAGCGTTTTCCAGAGATTACTTTATGTCATTTTTTTCCATCCAACAAGACTATGTCTTATAATTAAATAATAGGATAAGTAAATCGTATAGTAACAAGTAACAAGTTAAACAATATAAAAATAACATTTAATGCTAATGATAACAATAACAGTATAAAATAAAAATATTAAAGCAAAATTGCAAACAAAAAATCAAAAATTTAATAAGTTTGACTAAAGAAGGCGAAAATTGTTTTCCTAAATTGCGTTGCTCTATTTAAAAATTAGATATGCGATGGTAGTGAGTTCCAAAGACGAATAAAATTATTTATGTCTTATTTGTATGATATCGTAGTTTCCACGAGAACGGACAAAGATAAGAAGATTAAATAAATAAAATGGCTCTTTCGTTTTTAAAATTTTGTGTAACAAGATTAAAGAGCGCATTTTCAATAGATCACAAAATTTCACTCCATAAAGTTTGCGCTCATAAGGTGTCATGTGCGATGATATTGAGTTAAATGTAGATGTTAATTTACGTTTACTAATGCAGTCGAAATTCACAAACACTTCACATCATCATCGTGGAATCGGTAATAGATAGATTTTAGAATATGTTATTCGTATATGTACAGGAGTCAAATGTTGACTTTGCCACAGTGAGCGTAACATAGAAAAAATTGTGCTAATAGTTATATAATAGCATAGTTTATGTAATCGGAAATGTTAAAGTTGAATTGAACAAAATGAAAATGGTAAATTTTATTTAGTTAACATTCGCTAACTTCGGCAATATTGCTGCATAAATACAATTGAAGGTTATCTGCTGCATACAACTGGATTTTGCAATTTGAAAGAATTTGTGATAGGTCATTGATGGATATTGATGAATACACTGGTGCATATTCCCATAAACGCACATCAATTTTTTTTAATCAAATTACCAAAAATGGGGCTAAAAAATGATTAGGTGCTAATTTTCTTCATTGTAATTTTAGTAGTTTAATGCCATTTTTTATGCCATTTTCCTATATACGCACTTAAACTAATGAACTAAGTTAGCGTTGATAAACTTTCGTTTCGGATAACTTCAAAAATTCTGTCTGGCATTGATTCGACTAATTTTTGAAGAAAATCACTGTCAATTTCTTCCCAGGCTTGATTAATAACTCCGTTATTGTCATTATGGTTTCATTCTGTGCATTTTTTGTGCAAAATTTACAACAGATTCTCCACTGGATTTAAATCCAGACTACAAGCCGGATTTAGATTGGTTCGAGACATGAATTGCAACGTTATCCTGTTGGAATATGTAATCTTTATCCACTTTTTCATCCATAAATGAGAGAAGAGCATCTTCCAACAGTTCATTATAAATTGCTTTGTTCATTTCAGTTTGAACAAAACATATTTTTGATTTTCCTGCAGCAGAAAAAGCTGCCTAAATCATAACACCGCCTCCACCGAAATTGCGTTTCGACATACGAATTTAGTTCAATCTCAAATCATGCCAATAGCAAGAATATGAATCGGGACCGTCCAAATTGAATTTTTTTTTTCATTAGAAGAGATTAATTTATTCCTCTCATCGTTCTGTTTCATGTATTTGCGCGCAAACTTTAAATGATTTTCCATAACATTGGATTGGATTGTGGGTGGCTTCTTTTTTTACTTTATTAATTTGCCTTTTTGTTAATTTTTGATTAGGTGTCCGCACTCAGTATTTCTGTCCTTTCTTAAGAAAGATTCGAATAACTCCTTCAGAACGTTTAATTCTTCGTCCAGTTTCTTGAACACGAAAAAATTTAATTTGAATTTTTTCCTGGTTTGTAAGAAAATTTCCTTTGTGCATCCTTTAAGCTGATAAAATTTCCCAATTAAAACAAAAATATTTCCAGTAAACAGAGAAACAGTGAAACAAACAACTAAAAATGTTTACAATTTTTAATAGTTTTTTTGCAATAACTTTTTAGACAAATTTTTCTCGACGGCATTTACAGGAATATTCTATTGAAATGATCACCAATATGTTCTGATTGCTAAATTAGAGAAAACAACAATAGCAAGAAACAAATATTTTTTACATAAAAAAGTTCCTTTATATCGCGAGTTATTTTAACAACACAACATTGTTTTTGGTTAAAAGAAACGAATATACCTCAAAGAAAAACAAAAATTTTAAATGCGTTTATAGGAATATGCACCAGTGTTGTGTAAAAAGTAGTGGTACAAGAATAATAATGTTTGTGAAGACATACTGATAACGATTTTTGGCACAATGTTATTAGAGCAGCTGCAAGCGTGAAACAATTTAATATGTCCCTTAGCTTCATGGAAAGCATATTGTGATTCACGTTTTGAGATTTTGAGTGATCCAACAGTGCTTAAAACCCAATATTTACTCTGTCAATGTCACTACGAATTTCCTCTGTTACAGCAATAAGAGCAGTAATACAGCTATGCTCGGGATTGTTTGTTTGTTAATTTATCATTAGTCTGCAAATAATTTGCAATTTGCTTTTTCTTTTCAAATGTTTTGGAAAAATATGATAGAATAGCGATAGGTTAGCTTTAGGAATAAGTATGACCTTAGCATATTTCAAAGTTTGGTGAAAATTACTTTTAGTTATTACTGTGTTAAAAATAGGCTGAAAAAACTGAACTGTTTCCTTAATAAGCAGAGGATGAATATTAACAGGAGCAATGGCATTAGAAGTAATTTCAAAACAATTTTTATATACATCAATTTCATTGATACATTTAAACGAAAAAGAATTCCCCTACAAGCCTAATAATACGAAATTGATCGAATTCGTATTGCTTCGAAGAAAAATTTTATTGCCGCAATAATCACATTCGTATTACGGAAGTTTCCCCCAACGGGAGAGATTGTGCGTCACAGGCGATAAGAAAAATAGGCAATATTGCTAGATAATAATCTAGTTGAAAAAAAAGAAGATACCGCCAGATAATTTTCTGGAAGATGTAATAATTATATATAAAAGTTATAACTAAATAAATCTTGAAGTAATATAATAAAAATTTTTTTACATCTTGTAAAGCATGCAGGCACATAAATCTTAACATCATAAAGCAGAAAAACTAATAATTTACATAAAATATCAATTTTTTGCTAAAAGACATTTTTGAACAATTTTTCGGCAACTGAAAAAATTGTGACGGAAAAATAAAAGTATTGCATTAATATCTTCCCGAAAATCTTAATGGGATATCATCAATCAATCACCTTATTGAAAAAAGGCGTTATTTTGAGGATAAAAATAATAAAAAAATTTTAATTTTATATATTTTTATTGTTTATTGCCTAATTTTTTAAACGGTTAAAAATGCAATATTAGAAAAATATTACTTTGATGATTTTCGTCCAAATAATAAAAAGAAGATATTGCGTAAATTTCTTCCAGGAAGATATCTTTCAAATGTTTATAGGGTAGAAATAATGTGTGTGTTGGTTGAATAGTAATCAAGTTTAAAATCAAGACTAGGGATATTGATAAATGTCTTGTTGAGTGAGTCAACATCTAATTCGGAATTTTTCTTATCCTGGGACTTGTTAATACCAATATCTCGAGTAAGTCGAAAATAATTCGAAATAGTAAGTTGATTTAGCCTTTTTAATTAATTTGTTTAACTCTTCTTTTTCCATAGAAAAAAACTCATAAAAGTCATCTGTTTTAAAATGCTTGCAGCACTTAAAAGCATGCTCACGTTGATGTATTTTTTCTTTAATCTGTTGAACTGAACCATGGTTTATTTTGACAGTGGTACAAATTTCTTAAATATTTCCGACAAATTTTGTTCAAAAAATTAACTTGATTATTGACATCAGTCATATAGTTAATAGCGTTCCAATCTACTTGCCTCAACTCACTAATCATTATGTTACGTTCCAACTTTGCTGTGGCAGAATCAAAATTTCTGTGATAGTAATTTGCCATTTCTTTTTTAATTACAGTTTGGACTTCACCTCTAAATATGCTCGGAATACCATATCTAGCAGGTACTTTGCCTTGAATACATGCTCTGATGTCATCCATTATATAGATTTAGTAGTACCGGTGTTAAAAATTCCACTTGGAAATTTGTATCAATAGTTTCATAGATAGAACTAAAATTAATATGTTCTAAGTCTTTTATAAAATTTTCAAGATTGAAATTCTTACAATTTCTAATTCGCATTACCTTGTTCACATTTTTACTTCTAATCTTAAAAGATATAAAATATTAATGCTTGTTGAGAATTTAAAGATGGTAATTGAAATTGACCTTTACTCTGGACAAACCTCGGATCAGATACTAAAAAGTAATTAATTAGACTACTCCTATTTGAACCTAAATGAAGCTGTTGGGGATTAAATTCAAATGTAATTCACTAATTGCATGTCTAAAATCTATTAATAGATCAAATAAATTAATATTAAAATCTCTGGCTATTATAAAAGATTGTAACGCGCAGATAAATCTCCCAATATTCCTGTTTAGTTTATTTAGTTTCTTGGGTTTAGAATTCTTGTCATGGTAAAAGTTCAAGTGATCCGGATAATCATTCAATTAAATATCCAACAATATTTCTTCGAGTGTACTATAAAATTTAAAACAAAATACGGAAGATTAACTATAAAATAAATTCATAACAAAATTGGGGTTTCCATGTCTTTTCAACAACAATCAAAGACAATGCGGTAATTGCGTGCAACAATAAAATTTAATACATAAAATAAAATATTGTAGACATTGTAAATATACAACAATTATACACGATTTTAAGTTGTGGTAAAATAAATGTAAATTTATGTCTGTCCCTGTGAAACATGCAAAATTTTACTTTAGATCATAATTCAAAATTATAATAATTTATGTATAATTTTTTCTTAGCAAAGCCCATAATATTAAAAGCAACCAGCAAAAGAAATTATAAAAAAAGATAATAATTTATTTTTATAGTTATATTTATAACGATTGCTCATATGTAAAAAGTATATAATAATTTTAAAAGGTTTTTTTAAGTGAATTTCTTATTTATTCAAATAAAAAACATATAAGACTTGTAAAATTTTATGAAACTAAATCCGGAAATAGTTTCTTTTCCGTTTTAGTAAGGATG
Source organism: Protocalliphora azurea (assembly GCA_932274085.1). Taxonomy (NCBI): domain Eukaryota; kingdom Metazoa; phylum Arthropoda; class Insecta; order Diptera; family Calliphoridae; genus Protocalliphora; species Protocalliphora azurea. The sequence continues at coordinate 20,901,742 of OW026523.1, forward strand.
CAAATGTAAATATTTTTTTGCAACACAAAATGATATAACAATTTTTGTTTGAAATTTTGAATACAATTTATATAAATCCTTTACTACTTTTTAATATTTGTGGCACATGCACTTTTGTAATGTTGGTTGCATTTTATTTTTGCAGTTTGTTATTTCCCCATCTTAAAAAAAAAAAAATCATTTCTTAAACCTGATTTATTATGGATTTCCGTTTTAAATAAAATAATAAACCAGAGACAACCAAACTAAGCCAAACCAAACCAACCTACCATACAAAAAATTAAAACATTTTAAATTTAACTCCAACGATTAAATGACAATGAACTTGAATTCATTAAATAGTTTAAGTAACCACCATAAGCATGAGAAATATTCCCAGCTACATAAGAGACCATAAACTTTTGTTCGAAGACAATAAAAAATAAAAAAAAAAAAAATATGTTGCACAGTGGTTACAAAACGATTTTTTGGGGAATAATTCTGTAACTTGTAAACCGTTCACATTTCACATGATCAGAGCTGAGGTGTTTTTTTTTTTAAAGTTGATTTTGAGAAGCATAAGTCCTTGGCGGGCCGCGGAGGTAGAGAGTAGACCTTCAAAGCTGGTATGCAATTTTTTTAAAAATTCGCCAAAAATTAATTTATATATTAATTGTAAAAAAATTTTACTTATAGGTAGTCCTTGTAAATCTCTACATGTGTAGGTTATCTCTCTTAGTTAAAGAGATATTTAGGTCGAAGCAAATTTTACCTTCATTTTTGGCCTTTTTTTTTAGTCTTTTTTTAACTTGCGGCCCCTAAAATTTTTTGAAAATATCCCCTAGATTTCTTACAAAATTCTAAATAGTATCGCTGAAGTAATCATGCAAATATATTTATCCTATAAAAAGTTATATTAATCTAAAGTTGAAACTTTAAAAAAATTTCATATTTTTGAGGTTATTTTCCAAAAAGTTGGTAATATTCTTTCACTTTTAAAATATTTGTTTTGTTCCGGACTATAGAATTTTTTTTTATGATTTCAAAAGAAATCTTAACGTAAACTCGAGCAAAGAAATATTGGAGGAGTTTTAGGTAACAATTTCCTCCCAAGCTCTATACAAACTTTGTCAATTTTTAAAAGGTTTTTTTTTTAATATTTAATATTTAATAAAATTCTCAAATGTCAGAGCCGAGATCAATAAAATAATATATTTGATAACTATCCCATATGTTAGTTAAACACACAAAAAAATAGTTTCTGAGCCACATCTTTTACAACGGATGGGTGATCATTTTAATAAAAAAAAACATTAAAGTTTTTAAATAGGTTTTTCCCGGACTGAGATTTTGGGTATTTTGGTAAGAAAAAGTGGGAGTTTTTTTAATTCTTTGATTTTAGAACAAATTTATCTGTATTGTGCCAAAATTTCATTAGAATACCTCTACTCGTTTAAATTTTATTTATTATTTCTCAAAAATATACTTAAAATCTAAATTTTAAAAATTTTAGTTCATAGGCTGAAGAAATTTAACCGTATTTAATTTATTTTCACTGATTATGCTCTAATATTTTTTATGATATCAAATACTTTCATAAAATGTTTATACTTTTGTCTCATTTTTCTCAAGTATTTTATGAAAAATGTAAACACCGCACGAGCAGCAATACAATGTTAACTTCTTCTGTTACCTTTACATTCCCAGCAAAAACTTTTTGGTTTTTGGTAATAACAACTACTTATTAAAGTAGTTTCTTGGTAATGAGGCGTCATTATTATTTGCCTACTCTGTATTACATTAATAAGTACTCAATAGTGTAATAGCACAGTAATACTGCAATCACGTGGATGGGTTGGCTAGAGCGCCGGATTAACAACCAGAAGGTTTTTGGTTCAACCCCATTATGAAGCTGTTAGCTTTTTATAATAAAATGTCTAAAAAGATATTTTAAACTAAATAGAGTTTTTGTCGCTTAGGATGCTATGTGCGAGATGGTATACTGAGTAAGACATTAGTCAGTAAAAACGAAGTGTGTGTCTAAGTTCGAGTCTCACTGACGGAAAATTTTTTATATTTTTGTTTTCGTTTAGGTACATATTTTTGAGTACCTCTAGAGCGAAAAAATAACTACATGAATTTGTGGACAAGTCGAACAAAAATAACTAGTTATTCAGGCAAAAAATAAGTAGTTCATTTTTGTTTCCAATTATATCTGCTAGCTTACCAGGAAAGCAAAGTTTTTGCTGGGTTGTGATTGTCTTGTAACATGTCTGCATTTTTCATACACAAAGTTCCTCCGATTTTACTTTAAGATTTCTTTTGAAATCATAACAAAAATTCTATAGTCCGAAACTAAAAAAAATATTTTAAAGTGAAAGAATATTATTAACTTTTTGGAAAATTAAAATATGAAATATTATTTTTTTTTTTAAATTTCAGATTAATATAACTTTTTGCAGCATTAATATTTTGAATTTTGTAGAAAATCTAGTGGATATTATCAAAAAAAAAAAAGACTTTAAAAAAGTAGGCCAAAAATGAGGGTAAAATTTATTCGACCTAAATATCTCTTAAACTAAAAGAGATAACCTACATCTATCTATCTACCTATATGTAAAAGTTTGTTACATTCAATTCATAAATGAATTTTTGGAGAATTAAAAAAAATACATAAACGAGGTGACCAATTTTAGAGGTCTATCGTCAACCCCCGTGACCGGCTAGGAACCTGTGCTCCTCCAAATCAACTCAAAGATACCTCAGCTCTGATCATGTGAAAGTTTATTGAGATATTTTTATCGCTTTACAAATTATAGAATTATTTCAAAAAAAAAAAATCGTTTTGGGACCACTGTGTGCTGGCAACCAGTTAAAGATCATTTAAAAGATTTTGTAATCACTAATATTATGTAGCCATTATAGCTATCATATATATTTTATGGTTAATTTTTTATTTGAAATTATTATTTTTCTTTATAATCAATTGTCGTCTACTAAAACGCTTGAAATAATTTATAATAATAAAAAATTTCAGCACACACTTTTACTCTCGTTGTATACTAAAGAAAATATTTGTAATGTTTGTTAAATCATGACTATTAATTAATACTCGTTTCATTTTTGTTAATTTACAAAGAAAATAAGATAAAACCTAAGACATAAATAGCTTGTGAAAAAAAAAAACAAGTTCGTTGCTTAAAGGCCCCATTCACAAAAAAGAAAAAAATATTTTAGTTTTTAAACACAAAATAGCTAACAAATATTTTAGCCTTTTAAATCATTATTAAATGAATTGTATTCGAAAACAATTGTTAACAACATTTTAATTAATATACTGTTTTTTTATTTTATGTAGGCAAACATTTTTAGCTTATCTTTAATTTTTTTGTTAGTGTTCGAATTGTTGGAATATATTATTCGTTAATTTTTTATTTAATTTTTATTATTAAGATTTTTGAATAAAAAAAAAGGAATTAATTGGGAAATAAATATCAACCTTTAGCTTAATTAATATTTCAGATGTACAAATAACGAGCGTTTTTTTTATTTTTTTAGAATGAGAGGTATTCGAATGATCAAATTTATGATCAAATCAACATCACTATTTTATAATATATTTTATTAATTTATTATACCACACCACCTTAGATGGTTGGGGTATTATGCGTTTGTGCAGATGTTTGTAATGCACAGAAAAATTTTCCAACGCCCACCTTAAAGTATAACAATCGACTCAGAATCATTCGACTCAGAATCACTTTCTGGGTCGATTTAAAGATGTCCGTCCGTCCGTCCGTATGGCTGGCTGGCTGTCCATGTAAACTTTTGCACAAAGTACAGGTCGCAATTTGGCACATAGGACTTTCATGGCACAAGGACGAAGCCTATTGAAATTGGTTATGATCCTTCCATTATTTCCCATACAAATGATGTTCCGGAATAGGGGTTTAATGATCATAAATGCCTTAAATATAGCAATATTTTAATGAAATTCGGTGTAAAGAAAATCTCTTACACATGTTAGTATCAAGTTGTACATGCACAAAATTCAGGTAGCAATTATGAAGATAATTCCATGAAATTTGGCACATAAGACTTTCATGGCACAAGGACGAAGCCTATTTAAATTGGTTGTGATCGGTCCATTATTTCACCTAGCCCCGGAATAGTGGTTTAACGATCATAAATGCTTTAAATATAGCAATATTTTAATGAAATTCGGTATAAGGAAGTTTTGTATAATTATCAATCTTTGTGCCATAATTGACCATAGCTCTTTGTGCCATAATTGACCAAAGCCTCTTCCGAAATTCAAATTAATGTGCATAAATCGCATACCATGTAAGTTTATATTCGACACAAATAAGTTTTATATAAGTAGTAATCGCAGTGACAAATTTTATGAGGATCGCTCCATAATTTATCATAGCTCCCATATAAGCCCACTTTCGGAAATCACCCTAAAGTGTATAAATTCATATAAATGTTTATATTAACGTAATATTCTGTATTCGTATATTTTATTTTACACTTGGTAAAAGTATCGGTCCAAAATTTTCCACATATTTGATATAAGACCCCTCCACGAATTTTGATGGACATACACAATGGCGTGGGGTATCATATTGTTACGACGTTTCTACTTATATTAACAGCAGTTAGCATATCTGTAGAAATTATTAACACTGTTATAAACATACAACATTTAATAAAAATCTTTCGCCATTGTTTGTAAGTATGGCAACGCTAAATGTTGAAACTGCTAACATTAACAACGAAAGCTCTAATTTGTCGGTTAAGAACATTGTAGAAAGAAATAGAGCTTTCAAGAAGCATCTAGTAGGTAATACAGTGTATATAAAATGGCCATGAGAACACCGTTGAGTCAGTCTAATTGGAAGCGTCGTTAAGTAAAGGCAAATTAACTGCCTTGGCTGTATAATCTTGTACATTATTAAATTGGGTAATTTAAGTGTGTATGTATATTAGAACACAAGTGACTATTTAAACTGTTATTGTTGTACATTTTTAAACAAAATAAAGAGAGTAAACTACTAAACTGCTGTTATTTGCAATCAAATTACCGGTTTATTTAAAGGAAATAATCCACCGTTTTTAAAAGGTAAAAACGTAACAATATGGTCGGTCGGGCTTGATCGACTATATCTTTCTTACTTGTTTTTATTGTAATTTTGTTGCTTTTAAATCCTTTTATGAATTTTTATGCAAAAACATGAACGAAACTTTAAATTTTTAAAGCGGTACCGGAACATTTGATTAAGAGCAACTCATTCTACAAGTTAAACACATTTAATTTTGATTTGGTGTAACTAGAAAACCGTAAAAAAATGATTGTGCACATTAAGTTAGCGTATAAGCAATCGAATGGTCTGTTAACTTAATGATGCCCAGTCAAGCCTACTTTACTTTTGGTTGTATATCTAAAATAAATTGTAATTTAAAGTTAACCATATGTGATAAAGTACATCGGCCGGGAATGAGATATCCTAATCTGACTACATTATAAAGTTAAAAAAATAGTTAGTTTTGTAATAAAATTAAGAATCTAATTACCCGTTTACACCAAACAAAAACTAGTAGCATTTGGCTTCATTCGATTTTTGATTTAAAAAACTAATTAAATTTCTTTAGTTCTTCTATACAAATCAAAAAAATTTTCATCTTGTTTTTATTAAAAATCAAATAATAACTATAAAAATATATATTTATGATACAACCTGTTTAGTTGTTTTCAGAATATTCAGCTTTTGCATATGATGAAAAATTGTCAAATTTGTGAATAATTTTATTTGCTTTTTTTTTGTAAATTATTTTTAAAATATTGTTTAAAACATTTTTAACAATAAAACTAAATAAAATTTTATCCAAATAAAAAAAAAATATGCAGAAGCAAATATGTTAACAAAAACCATATGGAGAGGAAACAAGGTTTTCTGAAATTTAGTTTTTCAAAGACCAACTTTTTTTTTTTTTTTTTTTTTTGTAAACGGCATATAAGACAAAAACCTTTAAAATAGGTATAAAGTAGAGGCAAAGCTATTTTAAATTTTTTATATTTAAGGTGCCGTTTACACCAAACAAAAACTAGTAGTTTTTGGCTTCATTTGGTTTCTGATTAAAAAACTACATACATTTCTCTATTTTTACCATACAAATCAAAAACTTTTTTCATCTAGTTTTTATTAAAAACCAAATAAAAACTACTAAAATAAATATTATAAAGCCGGTTCATATGATTTCATAATAATAAGCTTTTGCATATGATGAAGAAGAGAAAATAGACAAATTTCTTTAATTATTTTGTTTGTTTTATAAATTTTCTGTATAAATTATTTTTACAACATTATTCAAAATATTTTAAATAACAGAAACAAACCAAACTTGATGTAAATTAAAATTTATAAAAAAAGTAAATAAATAATTGTGTCAACAAAAACCAAATAGAGAGAAAACAAGATGTGTAAACGATTTGGTTTTTGAAATTTCGCATTCTCAAAAATAGAAAATGTATTTTAAGCTGGCAATTGTTTTTAAATACATTTTTATCAAATTTTGCCTAACAGTGATTTGTAAGTCTGTTTTAAGTTCTTTTGAATACGGCCGTAAGTCTTTTATTAGTTACTATGACAAACAGTGCATTATTGTGGATTTCCTTCCTATTTATTTTTTATTTATAGTAATCATGTACATATCATCGGTGCGCTGACAAAGAGTCCTGTGTGTATTTTTTTTTTTTTTTTTATTTTTTTATTATGGCATCTTGTGTCATTATTAGTTATACGTCAACCCACCAAAGCATTTCCCATTATCTCAACGGGTTCCGAAGTTACAAAAAGTCCTATGTGTATATTTCCTTAAGAAATCTTAAGAAATCTTATATAGACATCTCTCGCTAGCTCAAGCTTTCCTATATAGAAATCTCTCGCTAGCGCAAGCTTTCCTATATAGAAATCTCTCGCTAGCTCAAGCTTTCCTATATAGAAATCTCTCGCTAGCTCAAGCTTTCCTATATAGAAATCTCTCTCTAGCTCAAGCTTTCCTATATTGAAATCTCTCGCTAGCTCAAGCTTTCCTATATAGAACTCTCTCTAGCTCAAGCTTTCCTATATAGAAATCTCTCTCTAGCTCAAGCTTTCCTATATAGAAATCTCTCGCTAGCTCAAGCTTTCCTATATAGAAATCTCTCGCTAGCTCAAGCTTTCCTATATAGAAATCTCTCGCTAGCTCAAGCTTTCCTATATAGAAATCTCTCGCTAGCTCAAGCTTTCCTATATAGAAATCTCTCGCTAGCTCAAGCTTTCCTATATAGAAATCTCTCGCTAGCTCAAGCTTTCCTATATAGAAATCTCTCGCTAGCTCAAGCTTTCCTATATAGAAATCTCTCGCTAGCTCAAGCTTTCCTATATAGAAATCTCTCGCTAGCTCAAGCTTTCCTATATAGAAATCTCTCGCTAGCTCAAGCTTTCCTATATAGAAATCTCTCGCTAGCTCAAGCTTTCCTATATAGAAATCTCTCGCTAGCTCAAGCTTTCCTATATAGAAATCTCTCGCTAGCTCAAGCTTTCCTATATAGAAATCTCTCGCTAGCTCAAGCTTTCCTATATAGAAATCTCTCGCTAGCTCAAGCTTTCCTATATAGAAATCTCTCGCTAGCTCAAGCTTTCCTATATAGAAATCTCTCGCTAGCTCAAGCTTTCCTATATAGAAATCTCTCGCTAGCTCAAGCTTTCCTATATAGAAATCTCTCGCTAGCTCAAGCTTTCCTATATAGAAATCTCTCGCTAGCTCAAGCTTTCCTATATAGAAATCTCTCGCTAGCTCAAGCTTTCCTATATAGAAATCTCTCGCTAGCTCAAGCTTTCCTATATAGAAATCTCTCGCTAGCTCAAGCTTTCCTATATAGAAATCTCTCGCTAGCTCAAGCTTTCCTATATAGAAATCTCTCGCTAGCTCAGGCTTTCCTATATAGAAATCTCTCGCTAGCTCAGGCTTTCCTATATAGAAATCTCTCGCTAGCTCAGGCTTTCCTATATAGAAATCTCTCGCTAGCTCAGGCTTTCCTATATAGAAATCTCTCGCTAGCTCAGGCTTTCCTATATAGAAATCTCTCGCTAGCTCAGGCTTTCCTATATAGAAATCTCTCGCTAGCTCAGGCTTTCCTATATAGAAATCTCTCGCTAGCTCAGGCTTTCCTATATAGAAATCTCTCGCTAGCTCAGGCTTTCCTATATAGAAATCTCTCGCTAGCTCAGGCTTTCCTATATAGAAATCTCTCGCTAGCTCAGGCTTTCCTATATAGAAATCTCTCGCTAGCTCAGGCTTTCCTATATAGAAATCTCTCGCTAGCTCAGGCTTTCCTATATAGAAATCTCTCGCTAGCTCAAGCTTTCCTATATAGAAATCTCTCGCTAGCTCAAGCTTTCCTATATAGAAATCTCTCGCTAGCTCAAGCTTTCCTGTATAGAAATCTCTCGATAGCTCAAGCTTTCTTATATAGAAATCTTTCGCTAGCTCAAGCTTTCCTGTATAGAAATCTCTCGCTAGCTCAAGCTTTCCTAACAAGAAATCTCTCGCTAGCTCAAGCTTTCCTATACAGAAATCTCTCGCAAGCTCAAGCTTTCCTATACAGAAATCTCTGGCTAGCTCAAGCTTTCCTATTCAGAAATCTCTCGTTAGCTCAAGCTTTCTTACACAGAAATCTCTCGTTAGCTCAAGCTTTCTTATACAGAAATCTCTCGCTAGCTCAAGCTTTCCTATACAGAAATCTCTCGCTAGGTGAAGCTTTCCCATACAGAAATCTCTCGCTAGCTCAAGCTTTCCAATACATAAATCTCTCGCTAGCTCAAGCTTTCCCATACAGAAATCTCTCTCTAGCTCAAGCTTTCCCATACAGAAATCTCTCGCTAGCTCAAGTTTTCCTATACATAGATTTCTCGCTAGCTCAAGTTTTTTTATACAGTAATCTCTCGCCTATACAGAAGTTCAAGCATTCGTGTAGAAAAATATCTCGCTAGGTAAAGCTTTCCAATACAAAATTATCTAGCTTTCCTATACAGAAATCTCAAGCTAGTTGAAGCTTACCTATGCAGAAATCTTTTGCTCAAGTTAAAAAGAAGCGATTTTTTTTATCAAAGGTAGATGTTAAATAAGTATTTTTATTTAGGCAACAGATGCTCCAGAAACCAAGATAAAAATTGGATTTAAGTTCCGAAGATGTAAAATAGATTCAACTTTAAAAATTATTTTTAAAACTCTTTTCCAAAATTAACAATTTGTTAATAATATAATTTTCTTTACTTTCAGCTTCCTATATTTCAATCAATTAAAATATGGGACAAGAGATATCACAACAAAATAAATGTAACACTTCTAGACGACAACAGCAACCTTTTCCTCAACAACAACCAAACTTTCGCCAGAACCAAAAAGACAAACAAAATTATCAATCTGTAAATTTTCAAAACAACTCTCCAAGCTTTTCTATTCCCAAGTCACGCTATAAAGAACACAAAGAATTAATCTATACTTCCTCGAGTATTTCTAACGCTTCCTCCACTGACGACGAATACTATCGGCAGAGACAAAAGTATAATTTAACCAAGCAAACTTATGAAAAAGCGAAAATATCTAAAGCACAAATAGGCTCCAGAAAATCACTCGATAGTCATTCTTCAACTTCGGATTATCAATCAAGTGTCTTTGAGACATCAGAAGAACTCTATAGGGATCTAAAGGGTAAATATCAACGTAACAGTTCACAAAGTACTGATAGTGGTATTTATTATTCATCGTGTCATTGTACGCCCACAAGATTTTCGTCGGCTGCATCGATAGCAAGTGGGGGAGCTACTTCTGTGGTTTCAACTAAATCAAATAAATCATTACAAAAACAAAAGGATTATTTAGATCATCATTTATATATAAAATCATATCTTGACATTTTAGAAGAAGACCAAAAGGCTAAGGCTCAATATAAGGTGGCCAAACCAGGAGGCATACGTAACTATACTCCCAAAATATTGTCAGAAGTAGCTTTGTCTACAAGCGCTCCGGAAACCAACGGTTTTAGTGAACAAAAATCTAAAGTTAAGGAGGATCCGTGGATCTGACAATTACTGAAAAATGGGATTTGGTACAATCACATCTTTGCTCGGCATGATACCCCTACTGGCTATCGGCATGAATTACTATCGTTATCAAAATGTAGATCCTGAAAATAAAATTCAAGAGCCTCAAATAGTAAGTTTTATTAAAATGAAGTTAAAGAGATTATAAATTTTGAAACACATTTTATTTATTACAGATAAGACGCCAATATGATTTTGTGGTAATTGGTGGTGGTTCGGCAGGGGCTGTGGTGGCCAATCGTTTGTCAGAAGTTAAGAACTGGACGGTTTTACTTTTAGAGGCTGGCGGTGATGAAACAGAAATTTCTGATGTACCGGCATTAGCTGGTTATTTACAACTCACAGATTTAGATTGGAAATATCAAACCACACCGTCTGCTACCAGACAATATTGTCAGGCCATGAAAGGTGATCGTTGTTTTTGGCCTAGAGGTAAAGTGTTGGGTGGCTCTAGTGTTCTTAATGCCATGGTTTATGTTAGAGGTTCCAAGAATGATTACAATCATTGGGAATCTTTAGGTAATCCTGGTTGGGGTTACGATAATGTTTTAAAATATTTCCTCAAATCCGAAGATGTGCGCAATCCCTATTTAGCCAAGACTCCCTATCATGAAACTGGTGGCTATTTAACTGTGCAAGAGTCTCCCTGGCGTACTCCCTTGTCTATAGCATTTTTACAAGCCGGTTTGGAAATGGGTTATGAGAATCGTGATATAAATGGTGAATTGCAGACTGGCTTCATGATTACCCAGTCAACGGTGAGAAGAGGTTCTAGATGTAGTACCGGCAAGGCTTTCATTAGACCTGTACGTTTACGTAAGAATTTAGATGTTCTGCTGCATTCTCAAGCCACACGCATCATATTGGATCAAAATAAGCGAGCCACTGGTGTGGAGTATGTTAAAAATGGCCGCAAAAATATAGTGTTTGTAAGAAGAGAAGTAATTTCTTCCGCTGGTGCCTTAAACTCTCCCCAACTACTTATGCTATCGGGTATAGGACCCTCAGATCATTTACAAGAAATGGGCATACCCGTTGTATCAGATTTACCTGTAGGTAATAATCTGCAAGATCATGTAGGCTTAGGTGGTCTCACATTTGTGGTAGATGCTCCTTTGACAGTGACACGTAATCGTTTCCAAACCATACCCGTTTCCTTTGAGTATATTTTAAGAGAACGTGGTCCCATGACTTTTACAGGTGTAGAGGGTGTGGCTTTTCTTAACAGTAAATATCAAGATCCTAAAGTGGATTGGCCAGATATACAATTTCATTTTTGTCCTAGTTCTATTAACTCTGATGGCGGTGAACAGATACGTAAAATATTAAATCTAAGAGATGGTTTTTACAACACGGTCTATAAACCTTTACAAAATTCTGAAACCTGGTCCATATTGCCATTACTTTTAAGACCCAAAAGTACGGGCTGGATACGTTTAAATTCGCGCAATCCTCATCAGCAACCCAAAATTATACCCAACTATTTTGCTCACCAAGAAGATATCGATGTTTTAGTAGAAGGCATTAAGTTGGCCATTAATGTCTCGAATACCCAAGCTTTCCAAAGATTTGGCTCCAGACTTCATAACATTCCCTTACCGGGCTGCAGACATTTAGAATTCAACACTGATGCCTATTGGGCCTGTTGTATTAAACAATTCACCTTTACCATTTATCATCCTACGGGAACTTGCAAAATGGGCCCTAGTTGGGACACCACCGCCGTTGTAGACTCACGTCTTAGAGTTTATGGAGTTTCGGGTTTACGTGTGGTAGATGCCAGTATTATGCCCACTATTGTCAATGGCAACCCTAATGCACCATCTATTATGATTGGCGAAAAAGGTTCTGATATGATTAAAGAAGATTGGGGTGTTCGAACGTTAAGACGTCATAGCTGAGAAGTACGAGTAATTCAATGTTCCAAGTAGTTGTTAAATATTTAAGGCTTCCATTATTAATTTTTAGAAACTATGAAAAAATCAAAAAAAAAATCACTAACTAGTCAATATTTCGTTATTGTTATTTTGTCTTTTATACAAAGAAAGAAAAAAATTGAAAAAAAAATAATATATTTCATTATTTATTTTTAAACTTTTATTCTATATTTGTTTTTGTAAATTTTATTTTGCTATCACCATCTTTACACTTTAAGTTGTAACTTTTAGAATTTAAGTTTTTAATATTTAAAGTTCTTATTATATAAAAAAAAAAAAGAAATTAAAAAATAAGACCATTTACTGCCTGTCCCTCGGCGTTGAACGAAAAATTCGTTTCGGCAAATTGTATGGGAAACAACACAAAAAAAAAAAAATTAAGTTGTTTTCCATATATATTGTCAAAACGAATTTTTTGTTCGACATCGTGGAACAGGCAGTTGATTTCTGCATATAAGAATTTTCGAAATCTTTTTTAACGCCGTTATTATAACCTTCCTATAAGGTAGCAGATAGTCAAAGGTAAGATAAACTAAAGTGAGCAATAAAGTAAGCTTTACCTAGTGTCTACATTAGGCAAATTTTTATTAAAACAAACGTCAAAATCAGTGCGAATATATACAAGGTAACCTTAGTTAAACAGCTGATTATTATTTTGTTTGTTACAGTTGTCAAACTGCATATATAAAAAACAATAATGAATACGACATATTGTTGTTTTTGTGCAACTGTTGCCACCTTCCACAAATTCGCGTTAAGTTTGACGTTTGTCTTGATAAAAAAATCTCTAATGTAGACACTATGTTTCCTATTTTTGGTTATTACAATTGGGTTTTAAAGTAAATTTGGATAATACGGCAAGGCTAAAGCAATAACCGATTACTTTTGGCCAGTTAACTTAGTGGCAACATGAAAAATTTGAACTCAGTGGCCAGTAACGCCAATATAAACAAATAAATTTTAAAATAAATGATTTAGGACAAACTAAAAGTCAACGCCGGAACAAATATAAATATAAACAGAAAGATTACGAAAAACAAGGCTGGAATATATATGTTTTCATTACTTTGCGATAAAAATTAATGGTCAGATGTTCTGTCCTTTAGCTTTTGGCATAACTTGTACTTATATTAACCAAAAATAATTTTAATCCTAACTTTAGTTATATTTTTTTATAAATTACAAAAACAATTTATTTTTAATAAGAAAACTAGACTGCAAATTCCCCTGTATTATATCGGAATTAATATAACTTTCAACATCGAATAGGAAATGTTTAACTGATTACATATACGGTGTATCGCAAAAAATATTTTGTCCAAGCAAAATTATAAGAAATTTAGAATTTATTTAAATTTTATGAAATATGAGAAAACAAAAATTATATTAATTGTTCAGGAGATTTTTAACATTTAAAAGTTTTTAGGTCACAAACTGATTTTGCTTTTTTGTTTTACACTAGTCGTTTTTTTCTTTAAATAACAAGTACAATTTAATATTTGTGAGCCAGAGTAGTTTCTAGACGTATTGAATTGATTGCGACACTTCTTGAAAAATTTCTTTTAATCTAGCCTTCATTTAAATTTGATGCTGTCGAATTCTTTCTCCAATTGAGTCCTAAAATTGTTTATTGGATTAAAGTTAGGACTTTGAAGTGGTGTCTGCATAAGTTTATTTCTGTCTAGGTGTCATATTTTGATATTAAAAGTAATATATTTTGGATCATTATTACGTTGGAAATAACAATTACTTCTTTACATGCCCATTTTGTAGGACTTACATGTATAGGGTAATGCATTTAGACCTTTCCTTTAATTTTAAATAAAACACTTAAAATAAAATTGAGATCGGAATCTTTATTATGGCTCGAAAAAAAAACATTCTCTGGCATTTACTTTGTTAATATTAATTGATTCAAAATTGGATGCGACTAATCTGAAGCGGTCCTTTTGGAAGTTCTAATTTTCAATCACACTTTCCAGCTTGCAACCAATATCACGCGAATTACGTGAGTAATATTGGCTTTCAAGTGTTGAATCGAAGCTGGTTTCTCGACGAAGAATTTTGATTTCATATAAACCAAAAGGAAAAAAATCGCATTGTTTAATATCCCTAGGGTATTCATTCGAATAATGTTTGTTCGATTAATAGATAAATTAAAACCAAATAATAGTTCGATTATTCGAACTAATTTCGATAAAAATTTATTCAAGTAAATTATGCCGATTAGTCGAATAATTGGAGTAAAAACGATTTCAAAAATTTCCTTTCTCAACTAGTTTTAAAAATGTTTTTATACCCTTCACCACAGGTGTAAAGGGTATATATAAGTTTGTCATTCTGTTTGTAATTTCTACAATATTCATCTGAGAAAGTAAATTTTTTTGGATCCTTATTTATAGGGAAATCTATTTGTTGAAATGTTTTGGCCTCTAAAAACGTATTTGTTTTCGACTTTTCTAAGCCGCTATATACCTAGCGACTTTGCTTTTGCGCAGAAAATTCGTAAATTTTTTGGAATGTTTTTGCGGAATGAATGAACAAAATATATATAACGGAGATATGTGTAAAAAACCGGTATTAACATAGATATATGATACATATATCAAAATTTTAGAAATTTCTTCAAGAAACTCAAAGAAAACCCAATTAAAAATAACGGAGATTTTAAGAAACGGGTTTTCAACCGGTATTCGATTTTCTGAAGCCTTTATATAAACTAGGGACTTCGTTTTTGCAAAACAAATTCAGGAAGTTTTTTATGCTGAAGAAATGAAATATCGCAGAAATATTGGACAAAAAATAAGCTATGGACTTGGTTCTTATATAGATCGATCACAAATATTTTTCTTGAATTTCGATTTTTTAAGCAATCAAATTCGTTCATAAACAACCGAGTTATTTAATGTCTGCTTCCCTTATATTGTTGTTGTTTTTATGGGCACTTAACAACAATAAACTAATTCCATATTTGTTTTTTTTTCAACCTTTTGAACCACCTATAAATATAAGCTAGAAAATTAGTACTCTCACAGAAAAATAAGGAATTTTTTTATGATTTTTTGCGTTGAAAATAAAAATTAATGAAATGAAAATGAATTAAGTAGATCCAGTATTAACCGAGTTATAGGCCAAAACGCGTTGTTAGATTTTTTGAAGCACCTATACAAGCTATGGGCCTCATTATTGCATGAATCTATCACAAATATTTTTTTCGAATTCCGGTTTTTCAAATCAGTCAAATCGGTTCATAAATTTTTACCCTTTTTTTAATTTAATATTATCTTACATTTATAAAATACCCAGCAAAAACTTTTTGGTTTTCGGTAATAACAACTACTTATTAAAGTAGTTTCTTGGTAATGAGGCGTCATTATTTTTTGCCTACTCTGTATTACATTAATAAGTACTCAATAGTATAATAGCGTAGTAATACTGCAATCAAGTGGATGTTATGTGCGAGATGGTGTACTGAGTAAGACGTTAGTCAGTAAAAACGAATGGTTAGTTTGTGTCCAAGTTCGAGTCTCACTGACGGCAAAATTTTTTTGTTTTTTTTTTTATTTTTGTTTTCGTTTAGGTACATATTTTTGAGTACCTCTAGAGCGAAAAAATAACTACATGAATTTGTGGACAACTCGAACAAAAATAACTAGTTATTCAGTCAAAAAGTAAGTAGTTTATTTTTGTTTCCAATTATACCTGCTAGCTTACCAGGAAAGCAAAGTTTTTGCTGGGTATTTATTCTGCACCGATTATATCTTACTTAAATATGAGCGAACTTTCGTAAAATTTCAAAGTATTAAATTTATTATTTATTGCTTTTAGTGATGCGCTGCGCTACCGTATTTGATACGATAACTAGTATATATAAAATTTTTTCTTTAATTTAAAAAGTTATTTCTTCTCGTTCTCATTAGTTACTTTTTTGTAGTTTTTAAATATATTGTAATAAATTTATAAATAAAACAGGGAACAGCTCTCAGTAAAATGACCCAAAAAATTACCGTACAAATTTGGCTTTTATTTCATATGAAAAATTATTTAATTTAATTTTTCGACATTTTTAAACTATAATTCGTTTTTAAGAACCATTTTTAAGTTTTTGGGTGATTTTTCGCTTTTACAAGTTTGCTAAAATTATGTTTCAAATAGTTTCTATGGTTAATAAAGCAAATAAAAATATAATTTAATAATCGATTTAGTAATTCAATGTAATTAGTTATTAGTATCGATTTGGATAATGAAGCGCCGCAGACGAAAAATTTTGTTAAATAAAAAAAATATTTTTTTGTGAATAAATAATTAAAATAATAATAAATAAAATTTTTTTTTTGAGAATAAATACACACAATACATGTTTAAATGAATGATTCTGTGAAAATAAAATTAGTAGTAGATAATAAGAATTTATTTTCTTCGTTGTTGAAATAGTAACATTTTAGTCTTTTTAAGGCAAATTTAAGAATAAAAAAGGCTAGAAACTAAAACGAAAATTTTGAGGCTAAAAGCCAAATAAAAAAATCCTATATTTAGCCGTAAAGAAGCTAAACTTCAACACTGATAATTACATCCAATATAATGTATGTATTTCATTTTCATATAAGACATCTCAACACAGGTAAAGGGTATATATGATTCGGCACAGCCGTATGTAGCACTCTAACTTGTTTTAAATCAACTATTTTTGGGTAAAATAGCAATTTTTTTATATAAATTGAAACATAGCAAAAATGTCAAGTTCAAAGTACCAAAATGGAAAAAAAGTCATCATCTCCATATTAGAAAATAAAATAACCAATTTTAAAAGTAACCAAACTCCAATTCTGGATGAGATAGAGATTGAGTATAATTGAGAAAACCTCTATATTTCACAACTTACGACTTAATATTTTAATCGCGGCCATTCACATAAAAGACTATCATTCGGAAATAAGTACCATAATTCGTTTAACAGCATATTAAAAAAAGATAAATAATATCATAATCATAATATATACTATTTAGTAATCATGTATGTCACACACATGATTCTGTAAAAAAACGTTTTCACAAATTTAAAGTTTAAAAGTTTTAAAAATTTCATCAAAATTTAAACAGTTCCCAGTATTTTCATACCTATTCATCCGTTTCAAAACATTTTGTTTTGCAAAATGAATTTTCAAATCGTTAAGCAATTATGTACTTCTATTACATTAACTGCATAAATGTACTAACAATTTAGCCGCCTAAAAGTATACATACAGATTCCAACTTAATTTTAATAAAAGAAAATCATTTGCCAACTTGTTAAAAATCACAGTAATGAACGTGCGCATTTATATTATCTCAACCAATCATAAAAAAAATTAAATATTTTATCAGGTCTTATAAATCGGATTAAAAAAAAATCAAAAGCGAATATTAAAAAACCTGAATGGTAATAATATTGTCAACATGTAAAATGGTGTTAAATGTTTGCTTTTCTTTTCATGTTTCTTTGTAAGAAAATTAATTGAAAAAAGACAGAGCACAGTGGGGCAAAATCGACATATTTTGGAAATAAATCTGTAACTTTTGGTTGGTTGAATTTACATGAAATTTCAGATACGCGTAGCAGAGGATCGTACAATAGGAGCAGAGCTAATTGGACTTCTTGTCAAATTTTTGTTTCTTATCCAATTTCAAATATTTATACATCTTCCTAAAGTTCTTGAAAAACACATATAATACAATTGTTGTTAGTTAAGATAATCTATCGAAATTTTCGGTGATTGTTGACTTTATCATTTAAAATCATGAAATGTAAAAAAATGTAAGATTTTGTAAAAGGAATCCCACAATTCCCAACAATTTTATTTTCTTATCTTGCCCATAAAGTCTACATTTGTTGTAAGTTCGGTAAAACACATTTGGAAGTCTTTGGCAGCGTTGCCAGTTTAGCCTTTTTAAAGCTAAATCTAATCTTTTTATTTTGATTTTAGCCATAAAATTTTTATTTTAGCTTCTACCTTGTTTCTAACTTTTTATTTTTTTTTTTTTTATTTTTGAAATTGCCTTAAAAAGACTAAATTGTTAGAATTTCAAAAATTTCTTATTTGCTATAACCAATTTAATTTGTACAGAATCATCTTGTGTAATATGTAACAAAAATTTTCGCTTGTTGCACTCCGATATTCAAATCAAAACCAACTAAACTAATTTTTAATTAAAAAATCTTATAAAAGCGAAAAATCACTCAAAAATATTATTTTTTGTTTGTAAATTTATTACAATATTTTTAAAAAATATCAAAAACTAATTGAAAGGAGAAGAAATAAGTTTTTAAATTGAAAAATTTTAATTAACTTTTTTCTTGCCTTATTTTTTTTGTGGCATTTAGACTTTTTTTACCTTTTTTAAAGTTCAATTTAGCACATTTTTTTCTCATTTCCTGGCAAACTGCATTCTGTTGGTAGATAGATTCATGCTTTGAGATTTTAGAACATATTGGCTTAAGTCAAAATTTCGATACAAAGTAGGTCAAATTCGGTAGGGTACGTACTTCACCCTATTGTATGATTGGGCTCGTTTTTAACTTTAGAAACATTCCCGTGAAGATACCTTTTAGAAAAATATAAATATATTATGTGTCCTTAAGGAAAATTGTATTTTAGAGAAAAAACAGTGTAGACACTTTATCGGCAAAAAAATCATACTTTTTGCAATTTTCAATTTCGTAATTGTTTATTATTGGAGAAAAAACTGGAAACTACAAGATATAAATAGTACATGCAAGCATGTTTTTCAAAGACCTTACCGAGAGCTTTAAAAGGATATGTAATATAATGTTTGAAATTGGATAAGAAACAAAATTTTGGCAAGCAGTTAAAAATTGTCCATGTCAGAGGTACCCTATTTTGAGCCCCAATAGCTCTGCCATTGAGGAGTCTGTGAAGCCCCGCTTCTAAACATAAAATTTTATACTCCTCTGCTACGTCTATGTGAAATTTTATGTAAATCGGTTGAAGCCGATTTGAAGTTACAGATTTATATCCAAAAAATTTTTATTCTGCCCCATTGTACAGAAACAGATACAGGTAATGTAAGAAATACTATTGTAATTCATAATGATCAATTGTTTTCTTTCTAACCATAATGTATGCGTGACGAAACTTATTATTAATAATGTGTCACCATAGAATAAATGTCAAAAATATTTGTCTCATGCAGTGCTGCCGGGGTGAAAAATGTATTTTGGGTGACATTGCATTTATGTGTCGGTGGGTTGAATTTCGACAAATATAAATTGGAGCTAGATTTAAATAAATAGACTTTAATTAGTAGGAAATCTAAATCTAAAGTATACAAAACTATGTTCCCTAAAAAAGTGTGTATCTATATAAAAATAATTTTTATGAAAAGGTAAATTCACGTATAAAATCAAAGGCCTACATAAAAACTATATTTTTAAAACATTAAAAAATGAACATAATATTTTTATTTAGGCTTGAATTTGATCTATATTTCAAACTCTGCAAAACCTCTATTTAGAAAATTGTTTAAGTTAAACGTATAGTTTAATTCAGAAGTTTTCAGAATTTATTTTTTGTTATTATAACGAAACCACTTATAACCCACTTGCCATTAAAATGTTGTTACGTTTTTATATAAATAGCATTATAAAGTTATTCAATCGATTTTGAAGAAAACTAAATGAAAGCTGCACTGAACTATAGCCCTATAAACCACAAAAAAGGTATTGTTTATTAAAACCAAAAAAATTCCCAGGGAAGTGAATTTAGCAAAAGAAACAGCTAACACTTTTATTGAAACTACTTATTGTTTAGATACCTATATCCATAATAGATAAAATGTAAAAAATATTATTACATCAAAAAAAAAAACAAGTAAGAAAGACATAGTCGGTCAAGCCCGACCATATACACCCCACACCATTGTGTATAACCATTAAAATTCGAGGAGGGTTCTTATATTAGACATGTGGAGAATTGTGGACCGATACTTTTACTAAGTGTAAAATAAAATATACGAGTACAGAATATTACGTTAATGCTAACATTTATATGAATTTATAGGCTTTAGGGTGATTCCCGAAAGTGGGCTTATATGGGAGCTGTGGTAAATTATAGAGCGATCCTCATAAATTTTGTCACTGTTATTTCTACTTATATAAAACTTATTTGTGGCGAATATAAACTTGATACTAACATGGGTATGCGATTTATGCACGTTAAAGTGAATTTCGGAAGAGGCTTTTATATGGGAGCTAAGGTCACAATTATGGCACAATGATTGATACTTATACAAAACTTCCTTATACCGAATTTCATTAAAATATTGCTATATTTAAAGCATTTATGATCGTTAAACCACAATTTAAATAGGCTTCGTCCTTGTGCCATGAAAGTCTTATGTGCCAAATTTCATGGAATTATCTTCATAATTGCGACTTTGTGCATGGACAGCCAGCCAGCCAGCCGTCCAGCTAGCCAGAACGACGGACGGACATCTTTAGATCAACTCAAAAAGTGATTCAGAGACGACTGGCATACTTTAATGTGGGTATTGGATGATTTTTTCTGTGCGTAACAAACATCAGCACAAACGCATAATATCCCAACCACCTATGGTGGTGTGGAGTATAATCACAAACAAAACAAGTCTGTTAATAGTATGTAAGTGGGAATATTTTGTGGGTACTTTTTAGTACGAATATGTGGTAAATAAGGTGTGTTACAAAAGTCAAAATTATATTTATGTTGACGTTTATTAGTGTAACCACCACATAAATAAATTTAGAAAATACATAAGCTTGTATTTAGGCAGATAATCGTAATTCAAAAGAGTCGGAAGATGTATTATTGAGTAATTAGAGAGATTTGCATTTGCTTTTTTTTTTGAAATCATTTAAAATTAAGATAAAACTTCATTTATGGTATTGCATATATAATATGAGACTCCTAATGTAATGTTAACGCCGTAATAATTAATTTTACTTTTAATTGTTTTTGTTTTATTTCTATTTCTTATATAAACTTTGTTTACATGTCATTAAATTGTCACCTTGACATGTGACAGTACCGGTAGTCAGATATGTTTTTATAGTTTTTGTTTTGTCTTTTCGTTCACCCACTTTCATTAAGTAAAATGTTTTAGCCCATAAACTTAGTTGCTTTTACCTTAAAAGTACATGTATTAATAGCTTGTTTAGGGGTTTGAGCTGAGCAACATTATAAGGTTTTGAATTTCAATTAAAATTATTAAATTTGTGTGTTATAATATTTTAATTACCAGGAATATATGCTATCTTTGTAAAATTAAGTATTTTTTGTATTTCAGAATTTTGTTTTCTGTCTTCAAGTGTGAGACTTAAATGGATTTAAAATTAGTTGAAATTTCATTACCTGAAAAGAGAAGAGGGGAAAAGAAATATTAATAAAGTTTTTTTTCTTTTAATGAAAATAAAAAGAATTTAATAACGTTTCAAGATAAAAATAAAAGTCTCAGTAAAAGTAACAGTAATCCCAAAACGCTTCTTTTTGGTAATAATTCTGTAACTTGCAAACCGTTTTAGATACCTAAACAAAGTTTCACAAGGTCAGAGCTGAGGTTGTTTTCAGTTGTCTTGAAGGAGCACAGCCCCCTAGCGGGTCACGTGGGTAGAGGGTAGATCTCCAAATTGATAACCTCAGGTATGTAGTTGCTTAAAAAATTTGCAAAAAATGCATTTATGACTTGAATATAAAAAATTTTAGGTCGAAGCAAAATTTTACACTCATTTTTAGTCTACTTTTCAAAGTTTTTTAAACTTGGGGGCCTTAATTTAGGCCCTAAATTTTTTTGAAAATTTCCATCAGATTTCTTATAAAATTCTAAGTAATATTAGTGCAACAATCATAGGTAAATATAATTTTACATCTGAAATTGAAACTTCAAAAAAAATTTACATTTTGAGGTTATTTTACAAAAAGGTGCTAATATTCTTTCACTCCTAAAATATTCTTTTTTTTTGTTCCGGACTACAGAATTTTTGTAATGTACTAAAAGGCGTGGCTAACCAACATATAGGGGTATATATCCATTATATTTTTTCTTTTTTTTTTTTGTTGATCTTGTCCTTGGTATTTGAGAATTTTACAAAAAAAGAAAACTTTTTTTTAAAATTGACAAAGTTTGAATAGGACTTGGGGAAAAACGTTGCACAAAGCGCCTCCGAGTTTGCCTTACACGCATTTACATTAAGATTTCTTTTCAAACCATTAAAAAATTATGTAGTTCGGAACAAAAAGATATTTTAGAAGTGAAAAAACATTATCACCTTTTTGGAAAATAACCCCAAAAAAGCGAAATATTTTTAAAGTTTCAACTTCAGATTAATATATATAAGGACTACCTATGTAATTTTTATTTACATACAGGTCATAAATGAATTCTACCCTCTATCCCCACGACCCGCTAGCGACCTCCACTCCTCCAAAGCAACTGTAAAACACCTTAGCGCAGAGTTTTTGAAATTTTATTTATATATCTCCAACGGATCACAAGTTACAATATTATTTCCAAAAAATCGTTTTGGGACCACAGTGTCTAATGGAAATGTGGTTTTAAAGATTTAAAAATATACTGAAATAACAGATTACAAAATTATTGTTTCAATGCTACAAACATTTTCACATTCCTCTAATAGAGCTACCAACATATTATATTTAAAAACCTTTTTCAGTTAAGAGCAGTAATCATTGATGGAAAATCTGATCTTATAATACTGTTTTTGATACTATTTAACATTCAAAAGTACCAAATTACTCCATCGAGTCATTTGATACTGCCAAACGATTATCTTGATATTCCAATAGTTGAATTAAATATTTTTAAATGAAAATGTATTTTGGAGAATACACTTAGAAAAAACATTGGTTGAGAAACTACAATTACAATTGTTCGATACGAATAAATATATATTATTCGTATCGTATATATTATTCGTATATACAATTATTAAAATAATATACCACCTATTTCCGTTATCTGCAATAGTTAAAATATTATTTTAAAAATAAAAAAGTTACAAGAATAGTAAAATTAGTTATAGTAATTAATTGTTCCATTTATATAATTTGTTTATCGGACTTGGGAGATACAATCGAATTCGTTTAAGTATCTTGGGTCCTTATCCTGAATATTGATGATTGCAATAAAAAAAATCTTGACTACAAAGAAACCTAGATTCGTTCTCAATAGAATATGTAGATTTTATTTTTATTTATTTATTTTATTTTATTCAATAGCTCTTAAGCCCTTAAGGGCCAATAATACAATACCTTATAAATGGCATACAATTCTCACTTAAAGCTAATTTTATGTATTATATAAAACTCGGAAATACATAGAATTATCAAGAAAATAATAATAAAGAAAAACGTTGTTTATATATTTGATATTTATTTTAAAACCACCCATCGCACTAATGTTAAGGGAAGAAAAACGAAAACAAAAAAAAATTTTATAAGGAAAGACGGCAACTAATATAATTATAATAAAAATTATAAAAATTATAAAAATTATAAAAAAAAATGATTGAGTAGAATATTTCTAAACTTTCTAGTGGAATTCGAAAATTTTCGTTCCAAATAAGGAATTATACAGTTCCATAATCCAACAGATTTCAAACGAATGATCTCTTCATAATTATTGAATTAAAGCGCGGTGGTACTAAAGCATGCGTTTTCGAAGAGTTGTCAAACATAAACCTGGCTCTTAAATGCGCTGCACAATCTGCCATAATTATTTTATACAATTGAAGTAAAATTTGGAATGTTCAGATCCGAATTTTTTAGTGATACTTTGCATACAGTTAGATGCTTAATAAATTATATCAAATGACGGATATTACCAAATATCGGAAAAAGGTGAAAAACTATTTACTTTAATGATTTTATGAACTTTTTATCGTCTCCTGTATTTTTTTTTTTTTTTTTGTTTATACGCCCTTATACGCGTTCATGCTTCATTTGTCTAATTTCTGGACGAATTAGAAGATGGTTCTACCCTTTTGAAACAAAAAATAAACAAGAATTTTTTTTATATAATTACTAGGGCAAGTTTAAATATGCACGAAAAAATAAATAAATAAAATATGCGCTCGAAAAAGCACGAAAAAATGGGATAATATGCACAAAACTATGAAAAATTAGCATAAAAATCTATATAAAACAAACAAGTTCATATGTTTTATTACACAAATATACATTTTCTAACTTTAAAATTTTGATAGTTTTCGATTTTGTATGAAAAAATAAAAATATATTAAAAATATATGTAAATAGACTTTGACAGACACATTTGATACGTCTGAATTTTTTTCTTTATAATTACGTATTGTTTTCAAAAAACTTACAAAATAACTAAAAAACTATTTTTTGTATTCATTATATTCAAATTTATGCAAAGATTTAATAAAGGTGTTTTCTGTAATGTACTTGTTAAAATATGCAAAAGCGTAAAGCTTGAAAAACTTGCCCTGATAATTATAAAAAGTGAGCGAAAAATGCAGTTACAAAGCATTTCAACTAGGTTTTTTGTATTTATACAATAAATTACAAAATATTTTATTTATCTGGAAATTTATAATTGTGTATGTTTTGACGTTAAAATTTTATAGAAATATTCTTTATTAAAATTGTGGTGATTTTATACTGATGACTGGCATTGTATATTAAAAAAATATTTATTTTTGTCTTATTTTTATTTGCATTTGAACAAATATCATCTCGACAAAAGCTACTAAATCAGAAAATTTTTGAAATAGACTTTAAGCAGTTTGACCACTTTCAGATTTTCTCCAGTTATATTTCATTTATTTAGTTTTAATCTTAAATAATATAAATAGTTCTCCTGACTTTTAATTAAAATTCACTTAACAACATTAAAGCGTGACCATATCAAAAGTTATATCTATTTAAAATTATTTTATTTTATACTTAATTTAAAAATTACACTATGCGTCAAATTGAAGATCATCGCGTGGGGGCAGAATCATTCCACTTGCAATTGATAGCATTTGATCAGTGTAATAAATCCTGCAAAGGATTTTTCGGTGGCATTCAAAAATTTTTGATTTATGACCTTCTAAACTTTTCCTTTTTTAAAACGGAAGTAGTCTCAGATATATAGTTCGAAGGTCAATTATATTTGCATAAATAGTTAGAGCATTTAACGGAGAATATTTTCTTAGCACTTTCATAAAGTATAAAATATAAAAGTTGATTAAAACTTGGTTTTAAAGTATTGAAATTTTCTACAGAAATTTTCTACGTCGAATTTCACTAGAGGCCACCGAAGTTTTAAAGTTCATCAGGTGTAGCATTTATCCAAAAAATTTAAATGAAAAAAAAATATTTGTCATTTTGTTAACGATTTCAATAAAACTTTGAAATTTATGTTATCTTTCATTGCCTGATTTAAGGCGTTTATGTAAGAAGATTGTGGGAAAAATTTATAATTTTCTTTTTTAAGAATTTTTTATCTTTCGAGACCCCCAATAAAATTCGATGAAGAAGATTTTAACCCATTAAAACCAAGTTTTGATCGAATTTTATATCATTTCTTAAAAACAGACTAGAAGTGACCCCTTATAAGGAGAGATAAATGATCTAAAAGTTCCAATGAAATATTCCCCGTTAAATGCTCTAAATGTTTATGTGAAAATAATTGAACTTCGAACTATATTAATATTATTTCTTGACTTATCAAAGGTCATATATAAAAAATTTTGCCTACCACCGAAAAATCCTTTGGAGAGTTTTTTACACTCATCAAATGCAATCTATTGCCGATGGAATGTTTCCGCCCCCAAAAGACTGTTGCATAGTGTTATTTAATCTTTTAACAACAAGTATATTACGTTTATCTTCTTGTTTCAGTATAACTTATGATAATTATGATCTTGTTTTGGTTTCAAATGCTCACTGTTACATTGAAAATTAATTTGACATTTGGCTTTTGCGCTTTAAATGTAAAAATCATTTTGCGGAAATGCAACAAGACAACTTGGGCAGATGGAAACATATCTATAAGATAAGTAAACCACCAAAATATAAAAGAAACATTAAACAAGAGTAAAGCTAAATTCACATTAGGCTAATATTTAACGATTTTTTCAAAATTTGATTTGTCTAATGTGAACAGTAAATATTTTTATGAACTAAACAAGAAAACAGCTGATTTTGGTCAAACAAAAATACTTGCCTTAAGTCAAAAATGAAGTAAGTGTAAGATCGACCAGGGGAAAACAACATCTGATGCGGCTGACAGCTTTAGTTGAAAAAGTTGTTGTTTTTGTGTACTTAAACCTTAAGTCGGCAAATAGATGATGAACAATTTATATTTTATTTTTTTTAATTAAAATTTTCAATATACATATTAACAATTTTTTATTAAAAACCACAATAGTGCTTGCTATGTTTTTTTATATAACTGAAAGTGGCGCGCAAAACACAGAGCGAAGTCGATTTAAAATTGTCGGCGACGGCGGCTTAAGAAAAATAGTTCGGCGGCAGCTAATGTTCGGCTTTAACCTGACATTTTTTGAAAGTATACATTTTATTTTATATTTTCCATTAATTTTTCTATTCATTTTCGATAAAATCAACAAAATACAACATAAATTTAATGCAGTTTTTGACTAAAAAAAAAAAATAATTCAGTCCTTAATAGCTTTATAGCTACACAAATAAAATCAGTTTTCATTTTAGTAGTGGTTATTAAATATTTCATTAATAACAATAAATAATTTGAATTCCGTTTTTAACTTAAAATGTAATAATTTAATATTTGGATTAAACTCAAATTTTTTATTCAGGAATTTACTTTTATATTCAATATAAATTCATTGGCTTAGAAAGGTTTTTTCATTACTTGAATTGGATCAAACAAACTAATACTAATAATAATAAAAATATAAATATAAATAAAATAGTGTTCACTACACTTCAAACAATTATTTTAAGTAATTAGGTAAAAGTCAACACTTATTGCGCGTAATCTTTATCAAATAATATTAAATAATTAAAAATTAACCGTTTTAAATATTTTAGTACTTATTTTTGTTAACAGCCATTAACAAATATTCGAAAAAAAAATTAAATTAAACGAAAATAATCGGCTATAAATATCTGCATAAGTCGGCGATGGTGCCGGCGTCAACGACGAAGCTTGCAACCAAATAAAGTTCTTCGGTGGCTAAACGCGGACTTCAACCCGACCGACTTCGCCGTCTTTAAAATAACATAGTGTCTAGATTAGTCAATATTTTATCAACACAAACGTCAAACTTAAGGCGAATTTGTGGAAGGTGGCAACAGTTGCACAAAAACAACAATATGGCGTATTCATTATTTTTATATATGCAGTTTGACAACTGTAACAACCAAAATAGTAATCAGCTGTTTGATTAGGTTTAGCTTGTATATATTCGCACTGATTTTGACGTTTGTTTTGATAAAAATTAGCCTAATGTAGACACTAGGTAAAAAAACAGTGTCTACACGTCGACATTTTCATGTTGACAATTGTCAAATTTTATTTCTCTCTCTCTCTCTTTAAAATGTTACGTATGACCCAATAAGAAATCTATTGCGTAATCTATTTCGCCATAAATGTTTAAACACAAAGTTGAGCGATAATGTTTAACATAAACTATCAAATTGTTTCTTTTAAAATTTGGCGCTTTTTAACAAGAAGAAGGTTGCAAAAAAAATTAATTTTATTTTGAAAAGACAAATACAGAATAAAAATGCGAAATAAATTAAAATTTTTGAAAAAACGACAATTTAACATGTAAATTTCTCATGTACGTTTTCTTCAACCCTTAACACAAAGTTGGAAATAAAATTGTTTTCCCGTTATTCTGCCGACATTATTTCTAATGTCAAGAAATAAAAATGTCTTCATGTAGACGTAGAGTGAAGAAAGGTCTGTTTTATAAATGACGTGAAGTGGAAGCAGGGTTGTTATTTTGTATAAACATAAATTATGTATAAAAATATATTTATTTTAAATAAGTTTAATTAATGTACATTATAAATTTTTCAGTTGATAATAGTTAGCATTTTACATTTATTACGCAAATATTTTATTTTGTTGTAAATTTTGTAATTATTTGTCTAAAATAAACAGCATTTTTGCCTTATATAAAATTAAAAATGCTATATAAAAGACCTTGACATCCTCATATTCCGAAATTCTCTATAAATATTATTATAAACCCATAAAAGCAAAATAAAAAAGAAGAGTTTGTTATAAATTAATTTAATAATTGAGGTCAAATAAATTTATGGTAGTTGTATGTTTAATCAAATAATTTTGAATAAATAATTCACTTCTAATCTGAACAGTCTTAAAATATTTCCCCCCTTCTTGTGTTTTACCAAGTGTCTACATTAGGCAAATCTTTATCAAAACAAACTTCAAAGTCAGTGCGAATAAATACAAGGTAACCATAGTTAAACAGCTGATTATTATTTTGGTTGTTACAGTTGCCAAACTGCTTATATAAAAAACAATAATGAAAACGCTATATTGTTGTTTTTGTGTAACTGTTGCCACCTTCCATAAATTCGCCTTCAGTTTGACGTTTGTCTTGATGAAAAATTGTGTAATGTGGACACTATGTTACTACATTTGCTGGCTGTTACATCAAACAAAAAACGTCAAATAAAAAGCGTAATGTGAGCAGAATATCAACTCTATATTTAGTTGCATAAATTGAGGGAAAACACGATCAAATAATTCGTGTCAAATATTTGGCTAATCTGAACTTAGCTTAACTGCTAATAGGATTTTCTGTTTGTAACGCTTGACTAAATAAAGAAAGGTGAGATTATGAAGTTTGTCTAGTATTTAATAGATCATGTTTGAGATTAAATTGAAATCAAGATTATAAAAAAATTAGTGGCTGTAAAGATTGTGAAAAAAATTTAAAAAGCGAAAAAAAAAAAGAATTGTATGTAGTTATAAAATAAAAATCCAAAAAAGTACTAACTTTAAATTTTAACAGATAATATTTAAAAGTTACATATTTATATGTAATATTGAACAAAAATGGATGTTGTATAATAAGGTTTTTAACAAAGGCCTCAAGAGAATTTCGAAATACCATTTTCAGGAACCTTTCGAGAACAGATTGAATGGAATGTAAAAAACTAGCAATAAGTTCACTGAAAAACAAATTGACCATTTATACAAAGTATAAATAAATACTCTCAAATCATTACTAGCTATCATTGAACAAACTTTAACTAAAGCTATGTTCACATTTGACAAATATTTGATCAAAATTGCGTGACCACTAGTTTTATAAAAATATTGTTTGCCGTTGTTTGATCTTAGAAATATATTGTATAATTAATGATAAGTCAAAAATCGTTTCCCATTAATAAAAGATATATTAAGTATTATTTTATATAGTAGTTACGTGATTTGGTCAAATATTTGACTAGTCTGAACGTACCTTAAGTCTTTTAAAAACGTCTGAACAATATACAAATCTGGTCTTCGAAAGAGTGAACTTTGGTGGAAATTTGACGGAAAGATGCAAGGAAGTCTTTTAATAATGTTTCCTAAGACTGCGATGAACTAAAGATGAATATTTTTATAATTTAATAGTAAAAATTAATAACATAAAGGACTTAGAGAGGCTTTGCAAAACAAGAAATTTTACATATGCTGATTCAAACTCATTTTTGTTTGGCTACATCCGCGAATTCAGAACAAACACGTGGTTATAATTAATGCGGGCTTTGTACAAAGCTGAACGAATTTTAACATATTATAGATAAGGTAAAATGGGCAGCTAAAATTTTAATATTAGATATTATATTGTTACGTTTTTACCTTTAGAAAACTGTGGTTTATTTCCTTTTAAATAAATCTGATACTTTTGATTGCAAATAAAAGCAGTTTAGTAGTTTAAAAGTTGTAACAACTTTTTATGTTATTTAAAATGTACAACAATAACAGTTTAAATAGTCACTATGTGTTCTAATACACACACACTTAAATTAATAATACAGCCAACTTCAAGCCAGTTAATTTGTCTTTACTAAACAATGCTTCCAATTAGACTCACTGAATGGTGTTCTCACGGCCAATTTATACACACTGCAGTACCATCTAAATGCTTCTCGAAAGCTTTATTTCTACAATAATCTCAACGGACAAACTAGTATATTCGAATTCTAGAGCTTTCGGTGTTAATGTTAGCAGTTTCAACATTTACTGTTGCCATACTTACAAACAATGTTGAAAGCTTTTCATTCAATGTTATATGTTTACAGCTATGTTAATAATTTCTACAGATATGTTAACTGCTGTTAACATAAGTAGAAAGATTGAGAAGCATTGAGAAAGGTTGAAAATCATTATCTAACTTTAAATCAGCCGTTAAAACTGTTATATATGAATTCAAATATAATTTCGTAACAATATTATTTATTAATTCATTTAATTATTAATTTATTTATTTATTAATTTATTTAGGTATATTTGCGTGAGAAAAGAGTAATTTTTATATCAATATCTTTGAAAATTCAGCATTATTCTCTAGTATATCTTTCGTACTTTAAAAACTGTAGAAAGAATTGTAGATGAACGTTAAAGCTAGATCTCTACCTTTCACTATGAGGTCCATCTTATTTAAAATTATTTCAGTGATTTGAGGTTGCTTTTTTTGCAGTGGGAAAGAATCGAAAACTTTTGGAAATATATCTGTAACTTCTAATCGGCTGGTTGGATTTGCATAAAATTTCACATAGGCGTAACAGAGAACAATATACAATTTTAAGTTTAGAAGGAGCCATATAAACCCCTTAGGGACTCAAAATAGGGTACCTTTTTATATAAAAAACGTTTAACCGCTATGCAGTGTTACAATAAGTCTTCATATATTGGTATTGGCATCAACAGGAAATTTATGAAATTACTGATATCAATGCTCTGGCAACGGTACATCACATCGTAGGTAGCAAGAAGCCTCAAGGGGAATAATGTCCCAACTTCTAGGACTTCAGTTTTTCTTCAGTTTGTAAAATTTCCTCTCAAAAGCACTTCAAAATAAAATAAAATATTTGTCGTACTTTATATTAGCATTTTTTTTAATATTATGTGAAATTATATTCATAATAAGTACGTCGAGGCACATCCGAGACGCTAATTGAAATCGTGAAAATGTATACCATTCTGCAGCTGCTTTTATAGCTTATATCGGAATCAAGTCACACTCAAAAATAATTACGCGTTTGAATTTAATGCAACTTTTAACATTTTTGGATGTGTACTTTTGTTATTGAAAAATTTATGTTATAGTTCCACAATTAATATTTTTAAAATTTTTTGTGGTTAAAAATAAAAAAAAATATCAAAAATCTATGCACACTTTAATTTTTGCTCTCTGTTCTAAAGGGTTTAAACAGATTTGTGATCGTGATTAAGTTCAATAATATAAAACTTATCAAACCTCCTTTAATTTGTATTTTTATAAATCTGTGTAGGTTCAATATGCCGGCCTTTGACCATGATTTTTTTAGCTTCATATTTTTGTAACAAACACATTTTTCATCGCCCGTAATGAACCGCTTTAAAAATGTGTCAATTCAATTAAATTTCTTTTCGATAATTCATGTGACACCCAAACATCTTGCTTCTTTGAGTAGCCAGCCTTCCAAAGAGTCATGAGGTTGATGTTTAGTGCTTCCGCTATATCTTAACAGCTTGAGCATCGGTCTTTCTCCACCAGTTGCAAAATTTCTTCACTTTTTCAGTGACTGGTCGACTAAAGCAATGTGTATCTTTGACATCGAAATTTCCGGAACGGAATCGAACAAACAACAAACTTATCGTACACTTTAAAATTTTTTCGGCATGTTTTCGTGCCGTTTCGTCGAATAAAAGAACTTTCTGCACCAAAAAAGTTACAATCAATATAATCAAATTAGTTTTACCTAATATATAGGCATCAACACCATCTAGTGACAAACAACCGCGGATAATTTTTATATCACCCAATATATTCCAGTAGTAGAAAGAAAAAATAAAATATTTGAAAAAAAAACTTTGACTTTGGAGACGCTTACCTAGTTCAACAAATGACTTACTAAAAAAAGTATTGGGCAAATGCGGTATTTATTTTTGCAAAATTCGAACTTTTAAAATAGGACTTTCTGCCTGAAAAATATTCGAGAGACCCCTCTTTGCACTGTGTATAAATATTAATTAAAATTATAAATTATTTAGATTTTAGATTTAGATAGATTTTGCTTTATAATGGGTGATTCAGGTAGAGATACTTTTTTCAATAGCCTTTTTTTTGACAGATCACGTGTGAGTCGTGTCATGCTGTCATGTTATTTTTATTTAGTATTGTTTGGCATTTCATAATGGAAAGACTTACGCCTGAACAACGTTTAAATCGCATCGCTCTATGAGCTCTTGAAAAGTTCCAAGAAGATCCGACGTTTTCGACGCAAATTTTGTTCAGCGATTAGGCCCATTTCTGCCTCAATGGGTATGTAAACAAACAAAATTGCCGCATTTGGGACGAAGAGCAACCTGAAGAGATTCAAGAACTGCCACTTCATCCAGAAAAAACAACGGTTTGATGTGGTTTGTGGGCCGGTGGAATCATCGGTCCATATTTCTTTAAAAATGATGCCGGTGCGAACGTAACCGTCAATGGCAACCGTTATCGTGCCATGATAACCGACTATTTGATGCCTGAAATTGAAGCTCGTGATCTCGGCGACATTTGGTTTCAGCAAGACGGCGCCACTTCCCACACATCGCATCAATCAATGGATTTATTGAGAGAACACTTCGGTGAGCACATAATTTCACGTTTTGGGCCGGTCGATTGGCCACCAAGATCGTGTGATATCACACGGTTAGACTTTTTCCTGTGGGGATATGTAAAGTCTAAAGTTTATGCGGACAAACCCACTTCGATTAAGGCCTTGGAGGAAAACATCACGCGTGTCATTCGCCAGTTACCAGTCGAAATGCTCGAACGAGTCATCGAGAATTGGACTCAACGGATGGACCATCTGCGACTTAGCAACGGCCAACATTTGATAGACATAATCTTCAAAAAATAAATGTCAAAGAATGTTTTTTCAAATGATAATAAACATTCCATATTAAATTTGAATTTTCTGTGTTTTTTTCTTTAAAAAAGTTGGGAACCACGAAATGGATCACGCTTTATATTCAAATGTAAAATTTTAACTCTTTGACCTTTGAAAGTGCACGGAAAATTACTTTTTGACATCAAGAGACATGGTGGTTGCATTTTTAAATAATATTAATTGTTTCGTGGAATGTTTTTATTTTACGATTCAATCACAAGGTTTAGTGTCTCTCCGTATCTATATTGGTAACAAACTCCTTTCATCGATGTGTCGATTTTTCTAAAATGTTATTTTTCTATATAGGTTATTGTGCTTTTAAAAGGGATAGTTTCATTGGTATGCTTACGTATTTATCTTTACGTTTTTGCCTATTTAGATACTGATCCACAAAAACTTTTTTAATGATATTGTTTTGTCAAATATTGTATCCCAGAAGATTTAAAAAATAATGGATATAATAAATTCTGTGTAATTTTGATGAAACATCTTAGAATTAAATAGCGTACTTTGCATTTTAACCTTTTTAAGATGCATTGTTTGCAACAATGGGCGTCTTTTTGCGAAGGTTATTCCTGGAGATATATATAGCTTACCCAAAATTAACTTTTTAGCTGTTGCAAAAATATGCACTAACAAATAACGATGGCATATTAAAGCAAATTCTCTGATACGTAAAGATATTCCGTTTATGTTGTTCTAGGTGTACAGGAAAAAAACTTCCGGTTCTTGTTAATAACACATATTACAGAGCGAACGTAAATGTATATTGTAATCCATGGGAGATAAACGTTTATGCGAAATCATTTAAATTGATAGATATTTCATAATTCTTACTTCTATTAAAATCAGTAACAAGTGTTATCCTTAGAACAACTAATTTCGTGCACACACTTTTAAACTCTCCGCATTTTTTGCAATTTTTGAATTAACTGCAAGTGTGAAAATGATAAATGATATTTGAAATACAAATATGGGTGAATAAACTTATGCTAGTGATAAATTACAAATGTCTAAATAAAAAACACAATAATTTACAAATTTTTCTTTTTAAATTTCCCTAAAATGTCACAGCGAATTATTTTAACTTTTAAGTTAATATGATTTGGATGAAACAATTTGAGAAAAAAAATATACAAATATTTACACCTTCTCCTAACCCATTTTAAATGTAATGAAATAAGAGTACGTGATAAATAGCACAATTACATTTAATTGATTTGAAAGCAATACTTAACTAGTCAAAATTAAAATAAAAAAAAAAAATTAAAAAAAACTCTCCAAATGGGTTTTAGCTGTTGGTATGTATTGTTATATTTTTTTGGTCAAAACTTTTGAATTGTATTTATTACTATAGTAACTAACAAAATACAAAAATAATAAAAAACATAAATATTTATTTCATTTTTTTGCCAACAGTGAAGCGGCAAGACAAATTAATGAATGATCGTTGCACAGTGGTCCCACAAGGCTTTCACAAGTGTCACCTGTGAACTGTTGGTGACACATATCTAAATAAAATTTCATGTGGTCACAGCTGAGATGTTTTCAAGTTGATTTTGAGGAGCACAGGCCCCTAGCGGGTTATGGGGGCAGATGGTAGACCTTCAAAACAGGTCACCTCAGGTATGTAATTTTTTTTAAAAATTCGACAAAAATTAATTCATAACTTGAATAAAAAAAAATACATAAAGGTAGTCCTTGTAAATCTCGAAGAAAATTTTACCCTCATTTTTGGCCTGGTTTTTTTTAAAGTTTTTAAAACTTGGTGCCTTAATTCGAGACCTATATTTTTTAATATCCACTAGATTTTTTACATAATTCAAAGTAATAATGATGCAAGAATCATATAAATATTCAACCGATAAAAAGTATTTTCCAAAAAGGTGGTAACATTCTTTCATTTATAATTTTTTTTTTGTTCCGGTCTACAGAATTTTTGTGATGTTTTCAAAAGAAATCTTAACGTTAATACATTTCCAACAAGTCCTCTCCAATCTTTGTCAATTTTGAAAGTTTTTTAATTTTTTTTTTTTTTTTTTTTGTAAAATCCTCAAATCTCAAAACCAAGATGAACAAAAACATATATTGACCATATAGCCCCATATGTTGGTCAGACATACAAAATGTATTTTCTGAGCCACGTCTTTTACAACGGCTGAGTGATCATTTTAATGAAAAAAGTCAATTTTTGAAATAAGCTTTCCCTGGACTGGGATTTCTGGTATTTTGGCACGAAAAAGTGGAAGTTTTTTTAATCCCTGATTTTAGAATAAGTTTAATCTATATTGTGCAAAAAATCAATTTGAATACCCCTATCGGTTTAAATGTTAATCAGGTCCAAATATTAACATTCTTTCTCAAAAATATCCTTAAAATTCAAATTTTAAGATTTCTGGGGTCATGGTCCGGAGATATTTCACTGCATTTAATTTATTGCCATTAGTTTTAATTTTCCACAATCTTTCGAGTATGAAAAATGCAGACATGTTACAAGTACAAACGCAATGTAAAGGTAACAAAGAAAGCTAACATTATCGCATTGCCGCTCGTATTGTGTTTACATTTTTTATTAAATACTTGGGAAAAGTAAGTAAGAAGACAAAGTTTAGTTTTTAACAAAAAATATAAATATTTTATAAAAATATTTGGTACCGTAGAAAACGCTAGAATATGGAGAATAATAATTAGTGAAAATAATTTAAATGCGGTGAAATTTCTCCAAACCATGAACTTAAAATTTGGATTTTAAGCATATTTTTGAGAAATAATGTTAATATTTGAACCTAAGTAAAATTTAAACAAGTAAAGGTATTACAATGAAATTTTTACAAAATCAGCGAATTAAAAACCTTCCAATTTTTCGTATCAAAATACCCAAAATCCCAGTCCGAGGAAAACTTGTTTCAAAACTTTACTTTTTTCATTAAAATTATAATATATATATTTTTGGTGTGTTTAACCAATATATAGGTGTATATAGCCAATATATGTTTTTGTTGATCTCAGCTTTCACATTTGAAAAAAAAAATTAAAAACATTTTCAAAACTGACAAAGCTTGGATAGGGCTTGGGGGGAAACTATTGCCTAAAGCGCCTCCGATTTACACACATTTACGTTAAGATTTTTTTTATCTTGAAAACATTACAAAAATTCTCTAGTTCGGAACAAAATAATATTTTAGAAGTGAAAGAATGTTACCACCTTTTTGGAAAATAACCCCAAAAATGTGATTTTTTTTAATGTTTCCACTTCAGATTAATATAACTTTTTATCGGATGAATATATTTATATGATTCTTCCATCAATATTATTTAGAATTTTATAAGAAATTTAGTGGATATTTTGAAAACAAAATTTGACGCCCCAAATAAAAAAAAAATGAGGGTAAAATTTTCTTCGGCCTAAAAGAATAACTTATATATAATTTTCTTTTTTACATTAAAGTCATAAATGAATTTTTAGGGAATTTTTTAAAAAATTACCAAATTTGGAGGTCTACGCTCTAGCCCTATGATCCGCTAGGGATCTGTGCTCCTCCAAATCAACTTGGAAATTTCCTCAGCTGTGACCATATGAAATTTTATTTACATACCTCCACCGGTTCGCTAGTTACAGAATTATTTCCAAAAAATAAGCGTTTTGGGACCACTGTGCGTCGGTCTACCGTTGTTAAACTCTGGCTTTAATAACGCAATAATTTGGCTTTTTTTTGTTGTATTTCATTTGTTTTCTATTACTGCTTAAACTACTTACTCTACTACCATAACTTAGTGTTATTGTTGTTATTAAATTTTGTTAACAAATATTTGTAAATATTGGTTGTGAATTTCTTTGGCTTTAAAAAATAAACAAAACAACTATAACTTCACTTAAATTCCCCCTTTTTTTGAGGTAAAGAAAAAAGAAAGAAACAATGAAATACTCGTATGTTATTGATTGAGAAATTATTTAAAACTGTTTTCATTTGTAGATTCGCATGATTTTTTTAAATTAATTTTATTTTGGTTTTTATTTTTTTTTTTGGGCAAATGTTTAATAATTTTGTAATAAATAATTAAATTTTATGGATATTTACATTTTATTATAATTTAATCCATTAATATATATATATTTTTTTTTTTTTTTGCAGACATTTATAAAAATCTGTAAATCACGTACATTTCATTTACAGGTGATAAGGAAACCTTTAGAAAGAAATTAAGACAGGCTACGTGTTAAACGACACAGTTATAATTTTGCACATAATAATTTTTGTATTTTTCGCAATATGACCGAAATTTTAATTTAATTAATTACATATTTTCTTCGGTGAGAGACTTAAAGCAATAATTGACTTATTGTTCTCTTTGTTGTGAGAATTTGCTGTATCTTGTTAAAGAATTTTGTTTTCTACGATCTTTGTTTTGTTGTCATAGGAGTTGTGTATGTGAAAATACGAATGGCTCTCTCCACCCTTCAGGACATTGGATGCCGACCAATATTTCAAAATAGTGTAACAAACCATATGCTTCAGTCTGGATACTGATCACCAATGACAAATACATTCAGTCTAGATATTAAAGAACTTATAATAATTGAATACAACTGCCTTCATTTACCTACTTTTAACCTTCAAAGAATCAAACATGATCAGCATTCTTGAGCCACCAATCTGGATTTGAGCTTTAATATTTTTAAAATCTATATCCCAAGCTTAAATTTTTTTCTAAAATTTACTGCGTTTATACGCCGATTTTTTTTTCAAATAAAAATAATTTCAAAATAATCAACTCGCTGTTTGTACGGCAAATTGCATAAAAAAAAATATTTTCATATTTGTCGTACTGGATGGAAAAAATACAAATATTATCATTGAAAATTGTATGAATGTAAAAAGAAGTGGCAACGCCGCACGGTTTATTTGCAAATATGTACATAGTTTCACTAATCTAGATTTGTTTTCGTGAGTTAATTTTTTTTGCAAATAAAATATTAACTTACCGTTCATGCGGTAAAGTTTTCATTTTGCAATATTTTTAATTGCAAGTAAGAGATGCGTATAAACGTAGTAATAGATTAATGTTTACATTAATCCAGTATTCCAAATGAATTAGATTACAGGCAAATGTCCTACTTCCCTAGAGATTTGCGGATTATATGGCTAAGGAAAACGTGTTTGGGAAATTTCCTAGTTATCTGGTTAGGACTCAATAAACGACAGGATAGTTGCGTAGTTTTTACAACTTTTATATATTTCTGGCAACAGTTTGGATACTATTTTTTATATAGAGTGTACCCAACCTTTCAGAATAAAACGATAAAAATTACAAGAAGTCAAATACCAGGGAGTAGTACTTGATTGGAAACTGTCCTGAAAGGACCACATTAAGAGCAGAATAAATAAAGCTTACAGAACCTGAGCCTTTTGCCTTTTGAAAAAACACTATCAATACTATACAGGAAAAATTATTCAATAAAAATTTTCTAGTAATTTGTTAATTAGTTTTTTCTACAACTTCAATTATTTTATTAATTCATGCAATTAATATTCTAAAATTATTTTTCAAAATTTGACAGCTTTTAAAATATTCATACAAAAAAAAAAAAAAAAAAATTTGGAGAATACTTTTCAGATACAGGAATTAAATTTTATTTATCCATAAGTTCTGATAACTTATTGCTAATTTGCAACGTTTTTATTTTTTTTTTTAATTATATGTGAAGATATGCTTATATCTCAAAGGTGATATAATACAGAAAATTTACTAATTATTCGGTAAGTACATGTTTCTTAGTGTTTGGTGTTACTCTTTAATGTCTTTTTTTGATTTAAGATTCTAACTCCATTGATGCAGTAAACATTAAAGACCTATACATATTTTGGGTATCAAAGTGCGTTTAACTTCTCTTTGAAAAACTATTTCCGTATAATGCTATTTGAATTCATTTTTTAACTATTTATTGATTTATATTTTACATATTTATTTGTCATCCTTTAGGTTATCTCAAAGAAATTCTTTATTCTCTTCCTTGGAACATCCCGCGAAACTGAGAGCTTTTATCGGACCTTATAGGAAATAAGAATAAATTTATTATTTTAAAGACCACACATACAATTGGATACTAAATATATACATCATCATTATATATTATTACAATTACATATATTTTATTGTAAAATATCATTTAAATAATATTACAAATATTCAAATAAATAATTTGAAACCAATTTTTAAATATTTATTGGCAAAAGTATTTTTGCACAAAGGTATATATTTGATGAGTTTTTTAATTGTATTAATTAATATTTTAATTAAATTTTAGGAAAATTCCAATAACACGAGTAATTTGTTTGATTAAAAAAAAAAAATAATTGAAATTTATACAAAAAACAATTACATTAGTTATTAACACTATCATTTTGATGATTGGAGCAAAATCAAATAAAATTTTAATTGATATAAGCAATTTCATAATTGAAATCCCCCTTTTTTCTGTGTACCGATTGAGATGCAGATTAAATACGTGGCAGCTTTAGCTGTAACTAGACTAATGACAATCGGAGATTAGCTCGCAGATAAGCATATTACCAGACACCAAAAATTAGTAAATGTCCCAACAGCGGGAAATATTATCCATGGAAATGTGTAAGAGAATTCCAATAAGAGATATGTGAATACAAACTGCATTACCACAACTCCGGAAAGAGAAAAATGGCATAAAAGAAATATACAGATGGTTCTAAATTTGGTGACCGAACAGTAATAGGCTTCTGAGCCTAAATATAAGTAAATACCTTCGAATTCAAGAGATATGTGAATACAAACTGCATTACCACAACTCCAGAAAGAGAAGAATGGGGTGAAGGAAATATTATACGGAAGATTCCAGGAACCAACTTATATACAGATGGTTCTAAATTTGGTGACCGAACAGGAATAGGCTTCTATGGAATGAGCCGAAATATAAGCAAATACCTTCGAATTCTAGATCACAATACCCTAAACCTTGCTGATATTAAGGCGATCATAGAAAATGTAAAATAGTTGAAGGAAGTTGATAATAAAACTCCGTATTTATACGTACAGTCAATCGTGTATTAAAATCCCAAGAAATGACAAAGTTACACCTCGAAGTGTCTTACAGTTAAAGAGCGAAATAAACTCATACTTCGGATGTGAGAACATCGAGATAATATGGGTTCGCGAACATCATGATATTGTCGGGAACGAAAGACTGGATAAGCTAGCCAAGCTGGGTGCAAGCATGAATACCATCACAATGGAAAATGCCAAACCTTTTCAAAACTTTAAAACAAAACTGAAAGAATGGGCAAGAACACGTAAGAGTCTGGCATAATTCAAATTCCAGGAAAACGAACGACATCTTATGAGGAAACCCAAGCATACAGGTCAGCACTAAGTAGGCTAAACAGTGTAATAACTGGCTACTTGGAGCTGAAAGCTCACCTAGCTGGCATTGGAGTAACAAATGATACAATCTGTAGAGTGTGTGAAAAAGAGGACGAGACAGAGAACACTACCCATACGTTTGATCGCATACGAATCGAAAACTTTGAACGGGATA
This sequence comes from Protocalliphora azurea, assembly GCA_932274085.1. NCBI lineage: Eukaryota > Metazoa > Arthropoda > Insecta > Diptera > Calliphoridae > Protocalliphora > Protocalliphora azurea. The sequence goes on from OW026523.1 coordinate 20,942,537, forward strand.
AAATATCGAATCTGGAAGATTCCTTGAGAGTAATGAGGAATGGGTTTAGGACAACTTAATCTATATAGGATTTGACAGTACGAGCCTCTAAAAAATTATCAGATATACAAAATAAAGCACAGCAGATTACGAACAACATCGTCAACGAAAAACATAAAAATGAGAATAGAGATAGACAGTGCAAGCATGAATACCATCACAATGGAAAATGCAAAACCTTTTCAAAAGTTTAAAACAAAACTGAAAGAATAGGCAAGAACACTTTAAGAATCTGACAAAATTTAAATGACAGGAGGACGAACTACATTTTATGGGGAAGCCCAAGCATACAGACCAACACTCAGTAGGCTAATCAGTGTAATAACTGGTTACACGGAGCTGAAAGCTGGAGTAAAAATATGAGACAGTGGAGCACTACCAATGAGTTTGATCGCATAAGAAGTGAAAATTTTGAATATGATAAAATATCGCTTCTGGAATATCAGTTCGAAATCACAGTGAAACTAGGTGGCAACTTAAGTAAGAGCTTGCATTATTCAGCAAAAACATCTCAGTTGAATTTTCTTTCACTGAAAACACCCCAATACATTCATAATTTTTAAATACTATCAATTCGCCTGACACAGCTTTAAGCAATAGTAGATCACTATATGGTGCATATCACTTTGCCTAATTTCTTATGAAACCTGAAAAGATTCACATAATGTTTGTGTAAGAGATAGATTTTGATAGGACTAAAGTGAAACATACAAAGTAAAATAATTACTCCTAATTAGAAAAATCTGCGCAAATCCGGGCTAATAATTTATATAACAGAAATAATATTAAGGCCATCATTTAGCCAAAATAAAACTATATTAAAAAATTGTTTTAAAAATCTTAAACAATATTTTTAAATTCTTAAATTTAATATCATTTTAAAACTTTTCTTAGATATTTAAATGTTTATATTGTCATTTCATTACACGCTTCTCTAATGTAGTTATCACTTACAACTTACTAAAAAATATTTGCCAACATTTTGCACAAAATTTAGAAATATTTCTTAAATAAATAACACAAACATAGTTTAACTTTTGTTTATATGCTACCAAATAGTAGACATCTAAAGTACTTATATCTTATATCTAGTGCTTTATTTCTTCTATTACAAAATTAAATATTTATATGATGCTAACAAAGGTAAAGAGTAAGTAAGTACATACAGGTAACCCTCTATTTATGCGGTACTTTATCTACGTGATTTCTTTATAGCACAATTCAATTTTTGAAATACGCGTTTTTATTTAATACGAATTTGATACAACGAGTTTAAAAAATAATGACAAAACCTTGAATTGCGCGAAATAAAGTACGAGGGCGGATCAATAAGTCCTTGACTTTTCGAACTTCCTTCGTAGTTTCGAACTTCCTTCGTAGTTATATGAGATGCAACACTATTCCCATCAAGTACCACCTGTTAGTAGATTACTGTCAAATTTAGAGCAAGTGTCGTCATTTACTTTACGTTTAAAAGCTGTTCAAAACATACAACCTCGTGTATTATTCTAATAATGGAAAAAAGTGAATTTCGAGTGCTCATTAAACATTATTTTTTGCGAGAAAAAACCGATAAATACTATGCAGACTCTGCACCATCGATTTAAATGATAAAAAATTGGTTTAGTGACTTTCGTTGTGGTCGCACAAGTACAAATGACGCTGAACGTTCTGAACGGCCAATTGAGGTCAGTACACCCGAAAATGTTGAAAAAATCCACGATATGGTGTTGACCGACCGAAGAGTAAAAGTGCGTGAGATTATTGATGCCATAGGTATTTCATATGGCAGTGTGGTTTCGATTTTAAATGATCAGCTGGGTTTAAGAAAGTTGTCTGCAAGATGGATGCCGCGTTAGCTCTCAATTTACCATAAACGTGTGACAACTTCAAAGGATTGTTTGGAGTTGTTTAACCGCAATACGAATGAGTCTTTGCGGCGTTTTGTAACTGTGGATGAAACATGGGTCTATTACTGTACTCTGGAGACCAAGCAGCAGTCTAAACAATGGGTTTCTCCGGGTGAACCTGCTCCGAAGAAGGCCAAGGTAAGTTTGTCGGTCAAATAAGGTGATGGCAACAGTTTTTTGGGATGCACGCGGGTAAACAATAAACGGCGAATATTATGCCAACTTATTAGACCGATTTAATGAGGATTTAAAGAGATAACGACCCCATATAGCCAAGAAAAAAGTTCTTTTTCATCAAGATAATGCACGGGGCAAAACTCTACGAACTGGACTACGAATCGGTACCTCATCCGCCATATTCTCCGGATTTAGCTCCTAGTGACTGCTTCCTATTTCCAAACCTAAAGAAATGGCTCGGTGGAAAGAGATTTAGCTCCAACGATGAAATTATTGACCAAACAAATACCTATTTAAGGACCTGTTTATTTGACAGTAGTCTATTAACAGGTGCTACTTGATGGGAATAGTGTTGCATTTCATATAACTACGAGGGAAGTTCGAAAAATCACGGACTTATTGATCCGCTCTCGTATGTGCTGTGGGAATTTATAGAAAACAAAATAATTATTTTATAAAACAAAATAAAAATAATCTGGAGACGAATTCTGTAAAAGCAAAATTTTGAATAGGAATGGTATTATCACGAAATTTAATTTTTCAAGGAAAATCTTTATCAGGTGATTTTAATGCTACTAAATAATTTTCCTATTATTTTAATTTAAATCAATTAATAACAATTCTATCATCCTCATCAAGTTAAATACTAGAGTATCTAATTATTAGGGTTTTCATATTAATCGATTAATTTGACAAATAATTATTCGAGCTTAAATATCGATCGGTTATTAAGCGATTAATGGCAAATTATTCGATTAACCAAATAAACTTAGTAAGTCATGTTTTGAAAAATAAAGTAGATCAAATTATTTCTCAAAGGATTCATCTTATCGGATTTTTTGCCCATTTGTATGAAAAATTTTTATTTTTTATAAAATATATACTAGGAAATATTCTCTTATTTAGCTTTACTTAATTTTTTTTACGTTTTATTTATATATTGAATCTGTCTTATTTTAGAACTCACACTATTAACTGTTATTAAAATCTTAAAAACTAAAAATTAAACGCTATTCAATCTCTATCGAGATAATTGGTTATTCCATGATCTAGTATTAACGTGGTGGAAAGTCGGCTCTGCGAAGCATTGTATCTGTTTCAACTTCAACAAGAAGCCTTACGAGTGGGTTGGGGTGAGTCTCTAGTTTGAGAGTGTATTTTTTATTGAGCTTCCTATACTCGTTTCTTATAAATGGTACCTCTAAGTCCCTATGGATATTCTCATTTCTTATGTGCAATGGTGCACCCGTCAAAATTATTGATTGGGCCCTCTATCGATATCGATACTCGTATTACTGGCTGTTCCCCAAAGTAGGAGGCCACATGTCCAAATTGGCTTTAAAGCGGTTTTATACAGGATGACTTTATTGCCAATGCTTAGTTTTGAATGACTATTAATTAACCAGTAAAGACTGGAAGATTTCAACTTCATATGAAGTTTCTTAGTTCCATATGACGACGCCAAGTTAACCGCCTATCTAAGTGAATACTAAGGTATGTAACATGATTTGACTCGGGTATAGTTATAGCACTAAGTGTAACGGGAGGACCGTTACCTCTTCTCAGGGTGGATGTAACATGGTTACTTTTCACTTCATTTACGTGAATACGCTAGTTTTTCAACCATGTCTCCATACGTCGCAAGTAAATATCTTGTTGGCTAGATGCTATTTGTGGGTTTTCATGAGAACTGAGTATTGTAGTATCATCTGCAAATGCTGAAATAGTCAGTTCATCACATATAGGGAAATCAGAGGTGTAAATTAGATATAGAGTAGGTTAGGTTATGTTAAAAAGGGCGTCGTCTTCACGCCTCCACCCAGAGACCATTCGGTTCATTGTGATCTCTTTATAGATAATAGAGAAAGCTGACAGATAAAGAAAGAGACAAATCCTAGTAGAATATAGTAAAAGATTGAAAAGAAAGATAGATAAATATATGAAAAAATAAGAAAGGTGTGGAACCTAAGACCCATCAAATCAATACTGACTACCTCTAAGCCACTTTATTCCCATTACAAACCCTATAAGGTTGCCGAGTTCCTCACTCACAACCTCCTCTAGTTCGTGCAGAATATGGCTCCCAAACCACCTCAGTCTACTTCCACACTTCCCTGTGGAATACTGACTTTTATTCCAAATACTTCTGTTACAAATGTGCGGTCAGATAGATAGGACTCCAGCAATTTTTTGGGTTTATGGTGGTGATAAAATTTTCTTTGTAAAATTTTAAGTTTTTAATGATTTTTAGCTACATTTTGGGAACAGAACAGAAGCGCTTTTTATCATAATGATGTGCTGCAGAATTCGAGCAAAATTATGCAAATTTCTAAAAATTATTTTTTAACAGATTTTCCTTGGAATTTTGCCATTTTAAGGCATTTATTTTCATTTACCCTTTGCAATCAAATCTAATAAATCTAAATCAAAGATTTAACATTTTTTGCAAAATTCGTAAAATTTTTATTATGAACAATTTAATAATATTTATGAAGAAAATTTTATATTTAATGAAAACAGTTTGGGGAAAAACTCATGTTCGATTCATTATATTTATGAAAAAATTTTCAAATATATGAATTTTTTTCTCTGTGTATGCAATTAACATTTTCTAATAAAAAAAAATTATGCATAACATTACTTTATAGTTATTTAAAACAATTATTTTTAGTAACAAATATTCGCAAAAAAAAAAAAACCAAATCTCAACGTTTTATAGCAGAACAATTTAATTTTATTAATTCTTAAGCAAAAACAAAGGTACACTTATTGATACTTTGGAAGTTCGCTGGGATATAACTGACATTTAAAAAAAAATGTATTTGACATAAATTTATCTTAATTATTATTAAATTTATCTTAATTAAATTATGCATTTGCGCTGATGTTTGTAACAGAAAAAATCATCCAACACCCACCTTAAAGTATACCAATCGACTCAGAATCACTTTTTTAATCGATCTAATGATGTCCATCTGTCCGCCCGTCCGTCCGTATGACTGTCTGGCTGGACGACTGTTAGTATTAATGTAACATTCTATATTCATATATTTTATTTTACACTTAGTAAATATATCGGTCCACAATTGTCCACATGTCTAATATAGACCCCTTCACGAAATATAAGACCCCTGAACAATGGTGTGTGGTATCATATGGTTAATCGGTTATTCGAAATAAATTTTTTTATTCATTGTTCGAAAATAGACAATTTTAAATTATTCGAATAGTTAATCGACCAAAATTAATCTGATAACCGAATGACGATTAATCGATTGGATACTCTATTAAATACTCTTTTTCCATTTTTTAATCGACAAGAAATATAAAAAAGTAAAAAATTTTATGTATTTTAATTTAACGCTATTTTAAGGTTCCAAACAACAATTTTCATTTAATTAGTGTTTCAGTTTACGCGATTCGTAAAAGTGATAGTCCCAAAAAAATACAATTTGGTAACTATTCCGAACCCTGTTTTAAGCGTTTTTTTATTTACACGTACGCTTAAATCGAGGGTTACCTGTACCTACTATACATACTAGCAACTACAATACATACTCGTATCATCTTATTTAACATCTCCATAACAAAGAGATTTTGAAATTTATACCAACTTTGAACAAGAAAAACTTTGGTTGTTCACATCAGCAAACGAATAGACAAACAAATGCACTTCAAATGTGAATTTTACCTTCTCTTATTACGAAAAATAAGTTCCAAAGAAAAAAATAAATAAAGATACTTCCACTAGATGTGTCACATGTAGGAAAATCTCTTTATAATTATTTACTTCAGTTTATATATTGTTTTTAAACTAAATTAAACTGTTGTTATTTTGATCTCTTTTTCCCATATTTTAATTTTCAAAATTTTAAATGTTCATAACAATCATGTAATGAGTACTTATTTGGCTTATTTGTATATAAAATGAAATATTTAAAATTTCTATTACACTAATTATAATTATTACGTTAAAAAAAAATATAAAAAAAAAATATAAAAATCCAAGTCGTAACCGCTTTTTTATTTCTTCTCTTCATTAAATTAAAGCCCCGATTACCGTTTACAACAGTTGTTATTTTAGTGTCGTATTTTTTAAAATGCGATCACGATTTACAACTATTGTCAGCACTGTTGTATTTGGAATTGTCTATGTTCTGTAACTTAGTGTCTACATTAGGCAAATTTTCATCAAAACAAACGTCAAAATCAATGCGAATATATACAAGGTAACCTTAGTTAAACAGCTGATTATTATATTGGTTGTTACAGTTGTCAAACTGCATAAATAAAAAACAACTATGAATACGCCATATTGTTGTTTTTTGCAACCGTTGCCACCTCACACAAATTCGCGTTAAGTTTGACGTTTGTCATGATAAAAAAATCTCTAATGTAGACACTGGAAAAGCTGGTTGAGCTGATGAGAATTCATCCAGATATTGGCCGAGGCAAGCTGCCGTTTGAATGTAACAAAATGCAACTTAAGGGTACATGGGATAAATTTACAGCGCAATTAAATAGCTTGGGACTGCCGAATGGCAAAGAGTTAGTAGCAGATGTACTATCTGATTTATATTATATTACTTAAAAATAAATTTTATTTTATTATAGGTATGGACTCACTATAAGGCAAATTTAATATAATTAATGACTTCAGACAATTTATACGTACTCAGCATTTGGTAGCCCCAAGGGGTTGGAACTATTCCGAATTCTCTTCCGTATACGAGCCATATGTGTTTTCTTCCTACTATCATCGTCATCATCAAAAAATAATTCGGTGTTAATATCCATTATTTCACTTTTAATTTAAACAAAATCGCACGTATAGAAATATTCTTTAAACTTTTTTTCAAACTTGGTAGTTTTTCACACGCAGGGATGTAAATTTACGGATATTAAGCACTAAAATTAAATGCAACCCTGTGACATACACAACACCTAGATGTTGTAAACCATAATCGATAACAAATTAGGTGTTGTGTTGTTGTTAAGACAACACAGCATTTAAGTGTTGTAAACGATAATCGGGGCTTAAATGAGGCATAAATTTATGCTTAATAGCATGAGAAAAATAAAAATTAAAATTATAAAAAAAAATAAATATCTTTTCAGTTAAAAAAGTATTAATGCAGGTTAAGGAGATATAAAAAGTTGTTAATCTAAAGGGGTATGTTTTACATAAAAATCTTAAGTGTTGTGTGTAAAATCTACAAAAAGGTAGTAATATCAAAATTTTTAAGAGATTTTCTTTTGATATAAAACAAGATTGGAAACCGAAATGAATAACGATATCGTTATTAAATTTATTTTTATTTCGGTAACGGTATTATAAATGACATCGATATCGGTATTACGGTACCGAAAATAAAATACCAGTTATACCAGTAATACCGTTATTATTAAAAAGCTAGCAAAAACCTTAATAAGTTTCATTTTTTTATTTTTTTATTTTTAATTAAAATTTATAAAAAAAACTCTGAATCGATCATTTTTAAATTTTATGTCATTTTAAAACATGAAAATTCGTTGCAGTTTAGCTTTTGTTGCTATTCAAGGTTTACATTTTTCAGATGAAATTTAAAACCATATACCTTTGGTCCTAGTTCCAGTTCAAATAAACTGTATAAAACTATATAATTTTTCTCTAAAATGTGCATAAAAGTGTTAGCCATGGCAAAATTGACGTTTTGTAAAATAAAAAACACATTTATTCCAGTAAAAATATAATAGAAAATCTTTTCCAGTAAAAATATAATAAAACTATATAATTAATAGAAAATGCGCTTCGGATACAATTTTGTACGAATACTTATTCCAATTACTAGAAAAATTCACTCATTACTATCAATAGAAAAGATCTCGTTTCAAATTTAACCCATTGACGACCAAAGAACATATTCTTTCTAATTAAGTTTTTAGGTTATATAATTGTTAAGGTAAGAGCTAGAGCAAATATGTCTGTAACATTTTATAGAGGAGAAATAGTGCTACAAAAATCTAGCAACAATTAACCATGGCAAATAGAGCATGAATGCATGATCGTAGATAACGAAAATTCCAAAATAATAAAAAAAACACTACCGAAAAATATGTGGACAGTATTATAAAAAAAAATAATATTAATAATAATAAAAATGTATAAATGAGGGATGAGAATGAGCCCTATTATGATGCTATTATATTATAGGAATTTCCAAAGTAATACAAATTTTGAAATAGCTTTGGTAACCAATTTATGATCGTCAAATGACAGATGGCAGTTCGGGCAGAATTTTTTGTTTAATCTTTTTATATATAGAGTAAACAAGTTTGCAATCGTAAATTGCCTTGTTGTCTCAGTTTGGCAGTACCAAAGCAGAGTTTTTGGACTATAATTAGACACCAGCAGAATGGAATACATATTTTCTGTGCGGCTACAAACTTCATCAGCATTCGTGGTGTCTTATCCATTTTGGTTTCGTGGAAACCTAAACATGGCGCCCGTCTTGCACTGGGTGCACTTTTGAGGGACTCAATTAGCAGCGCTAGGCGTTGGAGGCAAGTAGAAGATGTGTGTTATAGATGTGGTTCCAGTATCCGGTTCGAAGGACCATAAACAAGTTTGTAATCGTAAATTGCCTTGTTGTCTCTATTTGGCAGTACCAAAGCAGAGTTTGTGGACTATAATTAGATACCAGCAGAACGGAATACGTATTTTCCTTGCCGCTATACACTTCATCAGCATTCGTGGTATCTTATCCATTTTGGTTTCGTTGAAACCTAAACATAGAGCTTGACATTTTTTGCATACAGCATGCAGCTTCTATCTAATTAAAGATGGCCCTGGCTGTACCTTTATAAACAAAATGTTTCGTTCTCTCAGAGAAAATTAAAAAAAAGAAAAAAATAATATTCATAGAACCAAATATCGAACATAGAACCTATCATTGATTTCAACATTAAATGATATAAGAATAATAGCCTGAATAATGTTCATCGCAGTTACAGAGAACTTAAATTATTGAAAGCTTATTATAAGTTAAAATGACACATGTCTTTTGTTACTTTGATCGCACTAAGACTTTATTGAAAAAATATCAATTATCGATTAGGGCAGAGAGCGATTTCTCCAATATAAGTATATCAGTTATTGATAGACGAAAAATTTCAACTTTTAAGGCTAATATGAGTAGTTAAAATTTATGGGAACAAATATTAAAAAAGGTTGTTACCTCATAAAAATGTGGCTTGATGGAAAATTTTTATTTAACTCTTCAACTAACTTTTGGGTAAGATTGGACAAATGAGAGTATTAATAAATTTACTTTCTCAAATAGTAAATAGTTTTCAAAAGTCGGAGAACGCAGAAAAAAAAATTATGATCCAAAAACATTTTAGCAATGCAGACTTTTTATTTTGAACGCTCTCACTCACGCAGGTAAACAAGTTTGGGTAACTTCATCATATCTTGCACAGAGACCTGAATTATGTAAAATTATTTGCAATACAATTTTCTCTACCATTTTTTTTTTTTTTTTGACTGTGTAATTTGAAAATTTTTAATGAATTAATCAATTTTAAAATTGTAAGTATGTATTACAAAAATATTTGTAAAGCTTCGGGTTTTTATTAGCGCTTGTTTTGTAGTAATTTTGATTAATGATAAATACTCGTATTAAAAAAAGTTTACCAGCATTAACTTGAAAGAGGTAGACACGAATTCTTGGAAATAAAAATTTAAAAATATTTTTTCAAACTCAATATCCTAAATATTTTTTGGGAAAAATATACATAAAAATGCCTGATTTTTAATCGCTATTAGAGAACTGAAGATAATTTTTTATCTTTTTTTTATCAATATTCTTCCTGTATTAAAATCTATTGGAACAAAGAAACAAGCAATAAAATAACTTTAAAAACAAAATTCCATAAATATTACACTAAACAGACTCTTACTTATTATTAAAAATAATTTAATCTTTCTTATTCCAGCAAGTAAATTTTATGAGAAATTATATTTACAATATATATTACACACACACAAAAAATTAATACCGTAAACTTTTAAATTAACACAGTTGTTTTACTTTGCATCTAAATTTAATAAATATATTCAAGTAAATATAAAACAACAATAAAATTTAATTAAAATTGTATTTCTCACTTAAATTTTCAATTCATTCAATTATCTACTTGATTGCTTTGATCAATTTTTTAATTGGAAAAATGTTTCTGTTTTTCATTTTTTACAGTTTTTAGTAATTAATATAAACATTTTGGTGTGAGGTACTTTAATTAAAAAAGTTTTTAATTGAATGAATCATTTAATAATATATTTGGTGATTGGTGAATTTTTTCTGCAAAGAAAATAATATATTTTAAACTAAAATAACGGTATATAACGGTATAGAGGGAAACGATATTTGAATGCCGGTATTTTTGGAAAACAATAATTTCGCTAACGGTATATAACGATATAAAATGAACACACAATTTAAAAAAGATAAATAAGAAATGAATTAAACTGTTTGTCTTCTATTTAAACCACTAAGGATTAGAAAAGTAACAAGTAATAATAATTGCAGATCAATCCACATATATAAAATAATCAAATATACTACTTCATTAAATTATTAAATGTCTACCCTCTACCCCCGTGTCCCGCTAGGACCTGTGCTCCTCCAAATCATCTTGAAAATAGCTCAGCTCTGATTGTATGAAATTTTGTTTAGAATTTTGTTTGGTTTTCGGTAAAAACAACTACTTATTAAACTAGTATCTTGGTAATGAAGCGTCATTATTATTTGCCTACTCTGTATTACATTAATAAGTACTCAATAGTATAATAGCTCAGCAATACTGCAATCACGTGGACGAGTTGGCTAGAGCGCCGGATTAACAACCAGAGGGTTGTTGGTTCAACCCCATTCTGAAGCTGTTAGATTTTTATAACAAAATGTCTAAAAAGATATTTTAAACTAAAAAGGTTTTTTGTCGCTTAGGATGCTATGCGCGAGATGGTGTACTGAATAAGATGTTAGTCATTAAAAACGAGTGGTTAGTTTGTATCCAAGTTCAAGTCCCACTGACGGCAACATTTTTTTGTTTTTTTTTTTATTTTTGTTTTCGTTTAGGTACATATTTTTGAATACCCCTAGAGTCAAAAAATAACTACATGAATATGTGGACAAGTCGAACAAAAATAACTAGTTATTCAGGCAAAAAATAAGTAGTTTACTTTTGTTTCCAATTATACCTGCTAGCTTACCAGGAAAGCAAAGTTTTTGTAATGACAAGTAATATAAAAATAAAAAGTTATATCGGTTCTCTATAGTTTGAGGATCTTGTTCAAAATTTTTATTTTTTGAACTATTTACTAAAAATGTGTCTTATTATTTTGGTTGGGGAAATATTTCTTGTGGCAAACGTTAAAAATAAAATATAAATCATTTTATAAAATATACAAGTTTCAGTTCTCAGTACATCTAGTTTTATTATAATCACAAAATACAAATTTAAAAAAACTAAATTTAAAATTTCATCAGATCATAATACAAGTGACAAACACTTTCAAATAAATTAGGCATAGATTAACATAGATATGAAACTCTGTTCTCAAAAACCTAAAACGGTTGCAAAAAAAAAATCTTAAGTGTAAGAATGTGTTATAAAAAAATTGTCGTTGAAAACAAAAACAATCTCAGTACGTGTGCTTTTTTTAAACGTTTTTATCGTAATTTTCATACAAATTTTTTTTTTCAAATAATTTGTTTGTTATAATCAAGGTTGGAAACCGATACCGTTATAAATACCGATACCGATTAAATACCGTTTAAAATGAGTTACCGTAGCCGATACCGTTACCGAAATTATTATTTTCTAAAAATACCGGTATTCAAATACTGTTTCCCTCAATACCGGTATATACCGGTATTTTAGTTTCGGTATTTTAAAATATACTATTTTCTATGTAATACGTTTTGTAAAATTATTTCTCATATAAATTTACTTGCTTTAAGAAAGATGAAATTAATTTTAATAATAAGAGATTATTTAAAGTAATATTTTTTGAATCTTGTTTTTAAGGTCCTTTTATTATTTATATCTTTGTTTCAATAGAATTCCTAAAACGATCCGTACAGGAAAAATATTAAAAAAATATATCTTCAGTTCTTTACTTTATTTCGTCTAATATATGTTAAGGTTTTTTTTTGTATATAGATTTCTAAAAATTCTTAACACAAGTCAATAAAGTGGTAGAGTGGCAAAAGTGACAAATAATTTTACGTAATTCATATCATTTGTGCTAGATATGGTAGGTGAGTTCGACGAACTTGCCTAAGTTACCCAAACGCGCTCAAAACAGAAAGACCTCATTCTGGAATGTTTTTGGGTCACAATTTATTTATTTATTCATTTTTTTGCGTTCCCCAGCTTTTGAGAACTTTCTACGATTTGGGAGCATAAATTTTTAAATACTCTCAAGTATATAGAGAAATAAAAATTTTGCATTACGTCTCCGTTTTTTGAGACAACGACCCTTAATTTTGATCTATTTTTAACAACTTTTACGCATAAATTTTAACTACTTATATTAGGCTTCTTTTCCTATATCGTTTAGATTTGGTTCTTTTCTTAGAATTCTCTAAGAGAATGAAACGTTTTGTTCGGAAAGTTACAGCCAGGACAATGCATTTAAATATCCTTTAAATGTGGGCGGTAATTTTCTGTAATTTTCCCTGCACGTGGGGTCTCTAAAATGTTAACAAAAAATTCTGCCCATTCTTATCCCTCTTTTATAAATTTAAATTTATTTATATTTTAGTCTACTAATCTAATCTACACGTTCTTTTATAGTGTAATTCTTATACGTTCATGATATGAGTCTTAAAGTCGCTCTGGGTTGGGGAACAAGTCAATTATGTCTTAAATACAGCTGCGTTACAGTTTGTCGAGGTTTTTGCATTTGTCACATGCAATCGATTTTAACATTACTCGGGGAACTTAATTCGGAAACTTTATCCTTCTATACAAAGATATTGATCGAGTGGATGATATGCGAAGGAATCTTCTTCTGGAATGAACGACCTGGCAATATGTTAGCAGATAGCTACGCCATTTAAACTATTAGGCGAAACTAGGTCCGAAGATATATGGTGTTAAATTTCATGTATTTAAAAATCAGAAAAATGTATACTTTGAACCGCCACAAAAATCAAACTGCAAAGAATATTCATGTCTTAAAGTGATATATAATATAAAAATATTCAATTCAAAGTTTTATTTAATGAAATTTAATTGAAAATAAATAGAAGATTTAAATCTTTAATGTCTTTGCTCTGTCTTTAATAATAACGGTATATACCGGTATTTTAGTTTCGGTACCGGTATACCGATACCGAAATAATTTAAAATATCGTTACCGATACCGTTACCGAAATAAAAATAAATTGAATACCGATACCGTTATCGATACCGATATTCGTTTCGGTTTCCAACCTTGGTTATAATAAATAAGGTTCCTTGATCAAATATAAGAATTGTTAAATATTTGTTACTTTAGTAAAATTTTATAAAAAAAACCGGCAGAAAAATATCTGCCTGTGGAATAGTTCGAAAATAAGATTTTTTAAAAAGCAAAAACCGGTTAACCGGTTTCGGTTTTTGAATACACCAGTCATAATCCACAATTGGGCTTTTCAGATAAAAAAGAAAACTTTTAGAAACACAGACACAGCTTATTTTATTTGATTTCTAAAACGACCTGTCCTTATTTATTTTGGTTTATTGAGATTTTTAAAAATTACAATTAAAATTGTTTACAAGAAATCTGTTAATCGCTTACTAAGAAATCTTAATGTATTCAAAGATCTAATACTTTTAAAAGCATTTAATGTATTCAATGGAAACTAAAAACTTTTAAATACTTTAAATTAAAACAAATTTGATTAAATACATTAATTTTAATAGTTTTTGTTAGATTATAGAATACAACTTTGGCACTTTATTTTATTTAATTCTCAATCATTTAGTTTCAAATGTTTCAAATAGTTGAAACATTGCGTTTGAAAAAAAACCCCATAAAAACAAATGTTTAATTAATTTGGTCATAAAATAAATCCCATCTTATTGTTGTCTATTTCATCGTTGACGGTTTACCAATTGCATTCACATGTGCATGTTAACTTGACTTAATCACTCAACTCTATTACAAATTTTTTTTTTTTTTAAATACAGTCATGCAGTGAATTAAAGGTATTGAAATTAGTAGCATTGTCTGTGATTGACTAGAGTATTTTGAATTTCTTTTAAATGCTCTACGCACGTAGACCAAGTCAAAACTGTAAAATACTCGTACTCATATAATATAATATTTATTTATTTGTTTTATTGTAATTTAAAAATACTATTTTGATCATTGCTACAATTTTTTGGTCATTAACATTTTGACATAATTTCTATTGTTGGCCAAATACTCATTTCATTTTTGTTTATTTGCTGCCACTTCTTCTATTGGCAGTTATATGTGAGCATTTACTGTCAGGTTTGTGTTAAACTAAAATGTGTCAAGGTTACTGGGTTTGTTAGTCGTATTGGCTGCGTGAGTGTCAGTATCATGTTGGTTGTTTATGTGTATTTTTTTTTTTTTTGGTGCGTTTATATGTTGTAATCGGATTTATCTCTTTCTTTTTAATATCTATCGATTTATTTAGGTCTGAAGATGTGAATTTGTGTGATTAGTACAATGTTGCACAGTGGTCCTAAAACGAATTTTTAGAAATAATTTTGTAACTTGAGAACCGTTGGAGATATCAAAATAAAATTTCTTATAGTCAGAGCTGAAGTATTTTTGAATTGATTTAGAGAAGCAACTGTCCGTAGCTTGTCACGGGAGTAGAGGGTAGAACTCCAAAGTTGGTCACCTCGGGTATGTATTTTTTTTTTAAATTCGCCAAAAATTCATTTATGACTTGAATGTATTTATTTATTTATCTATTTAATAGCCAACAAAATTACAATTTCTTATAGACTAGCATGCATATTATTTTTAAAGCTATTTACAATAAAATGTTCCTCATAATCATTTAATAATAAAGTTTTATTATTTAACTAAGTTAAAGATACTCCCCTTAATGCGGTTTGGATTTAGCGAGAAATCAATGTATGGAAAAAACTCTTTAATTGATTGCATATACGTCTCACGGGATCAAAGTTGTCATAATTGATTCGAAAATATTTTGATGATTTTTAAAGGGTTATAATATCTAGTTGAACGATTTGGGTTTACGAATACGATCTTACGAAGCAGAAACTCCGAATTAATTGAACCGTTTACTAAATTAATTACAAATGAAGTATTTATATATTTTCTCCTACTTTCAAGATTAGGGAAATCAATAAGCTGTAATCGACTTTCATATGATGGTAAATTAATATTAGTATTCCATGTAAGTTTATGAAGACAAAATAAGAGAAATTGTTTTTGGACCGATTCAATTTCATTTATATGAACTTCGTATTGAAGATCCCAGGCTACGGAAGCATATTTCAGGATTGGTCTTACGAGAGATATGAATAATTTCTGGGAAACGTAAGGATCACTAAACTCTCCTTCCCAGCGCTTGAGGAAACCTAGAATTCCTTTTGCCTTATTAACGATTTGCAAAATATGGCAATTAAAGAATAGTTTTCCATTAAGCAATACATCCAGATCAAGAAATTCTTAGATCAGATCGAGTTGGTATTCATTTGTTGTGCAGCTACAGGGTATTGGACTTTTTCTGTAATACTTTCTTAAATTCAGATTCATTAGATGCAAAAAAAAAGATAAATCCAGGTAGTCCTTATAATTCTCTACAAAAAAACATGCATACATGTGTAGGCTATCTCTTTTAGTTTAAGAGATATTTAGGTCGAAACAAATCTTACCCTCATTTTTGACCTGGTTTTTTTTAATTTTTTTAAAATCTTAAATTTTTTTAAAATATCCACTAGATTTCTTACATATTTCTAAACAATATTGCTCTAAAAATCATATATTATTAACCAAAAAGGTGGTAATATTCATCAACTTCTAAAATATTTTTTTGTTTATTGTTTTTTATTGTTAATGTAAATGCGTGCAAAGTAAAATCGGAGGCGCTTTAAGTAATAGTTTATCCATAATCCCTATACAAACTTTAACAATTTTCAAAAAGTTTTTTAAATTTTTTGGAAAAAATTCTAAAATGTCAAAGCCGAGATCAAGAAAAAAAATGTATTGGCTAGTTTAACACACAAAAATTATTTTCTACGCCACACCTTTTACAACGTCGGAGTGATCATTTTAATGAAAAAGTAAATTTTGTAAAAAAAGTTTTCCCCGGTCCAGCATTTTGAGTATTTTGGTACCAAGAAGTGGGAGTTTTTAATTCCCTGATTTTAGAACAAGTTTATCTTTGTTGTGCCATAATTCCATTGTTTAAATTTTACTTACGCCCAAGTATTAACATTATTTCTCAAAAATATGCTTAAAATCAAAAGTTGTAAGATTTTCGGGTCAAGGTCTGAAGAATTTTCACCGCATTTAATTTATATATTATGTATTCCGGAACAAAAAAAAAACATTATAGAAGTGAAAGAATATTGCCACCTTTTTGGAAAATAATACCAAAAAATGTGATTTTTTTATATAAGTTTTTATCGGATATATGTGTTTTTATGTTTCTTGCAATAATATTATTTTGAATTTTGTTAGAAATGTAGTGGATATTTTCAAAAGATTTTAGGGCCTAAATTAAGGCCCTCCAGTTTAAAAAATTAAAAAAAATCTAGGCTAAAAACTAAGATAAAATTTGCTTCCACCTAAATATCTCTTAAACTAAAAGACATTACCTATACGTATAGTCATGTTTTTTATATAGATTTACGATTACCTGTGTGTAAAATTTATTTATATTCGAGTCGTATATGCATTTTTGGCGAATTTTTTTTAAAAATTGCATACTCTACCGTAAAACATCTAGGCTCTGACCTTGTGAAATCTTATTTAGATATCTCCAAGGGTTCACAAGTTACAGAATTATTTCCAAAAAAAAATCGTTTTGGGATCACTTTGTGATCTTATTTGAGTTCGATTTGCAAAAATAGTATTGGATTTTGTATAAAGAAGGCTCTAATCCATTTGATATTGAAATATTTTTATTTGGTAGTGTTAAATTTAAATAATGGAATTTAAATCGATATTTGTATTAGGATGTGGCGTATAAATTTAATATAAAATGTTTATGTGCACAAAATGAATTTATTTTTTTTCCGTATAATTTAATTTTTAATAGTTTTTTGATATTTAATAATTTTCTTAGTATTAAAGTTTTTAAATTAATAAAAAAAAGAATCCTGTTCAATATCTACTACATATCGTTACAGCTAATTGTAGATGAAGCTAAAATAGTCTGCCCAAGGCGAATTTAAACAGATAACCTCACTTTATTAGCTGATTATTTTTTTTAGTACTTAAAACTTTCAAACTCCCTACAAGCAGAGAAAAAAACATGAAAAACCTACAGCGTTATCACTACAACAATATTATGTTCTCATTGTTAATTTTGTTGAATTTTAATAACTCTGTCTGTATTCATGGTAACAATGTTTTTGTTTAAATTTTATCATTTAATGTTTACACTCAATTTTTTTTAATATTTTTGCGAGAAACAAAAATTAATATGAATAATATTTTTATTTCTACAACCATTAAATATTTACAGTCTCTTCCCTTGTTCTTAAACCATATTCTGTTTTCAAACCATATCTATATTATTATTTCCATGACAATAAAATGTTTCAAATAAATATAATAATTATCCTTCTCTCAAAAATAGTGGAAAAATTCATAAATTTTTGTTTTTAAATATATACATTTTTTAATGTTTTTTTTTCTTTTTTGTTGCAACTTCATTGTAATTCCCATTTAGTTTATATATGCATAAATATAAATAGACAAAGTTTGGTTATACTCGATATGATTCAAGCAATATAAAATATTGATTAACTACCATTAAAGGGTTTTTGTTAAAAAAAAACTATCTTGCATTTGAACCACATATGATGGTACAAATGAATATAATTAATTCTCTATTATTTTCAATAATAACAATATAGTTATCCAATCTTATCATATTATTATTTCATTTTGTCATATTATTATTTATTATTGACAAAATGAAATAATAACATGATAAGATTGGATAACTATATTGTAACGTGGGATAGTAATATGATAAAATGGAATTATAATATGAAGAATGGCATAATAATATTATAAAATGGAATCTTAATATGACAATGTGTTATAATAATATAATAAAATAGAATAATAATATAAGAACATCAAATCATAATCTGATAATATGGGATAATAATGTAGTAAGATTGTTCAATTATATGTAAAACTGGACTCATATTGGACACAATATGACAAAATAGAATTATAATAAATATTTTGTTTTATTGATTTTCATATTTATTATAATTATACTTGAAATTAAAATTACAATAATCAATTGCTATAATGGTTTAATAATAAATATTACTTACGAGAGTAATCATTTCTATTTTTTTATTATTATTTTTTTTTTTTGCTGTGATCATATGTTTTAATCATAATATGTTGCTCTTAGTTCATGGTCACTATAAATATATTTTTTCCAAGCGTGTATATTAAAATGTATAAAAAAAATTAATGAATTCGTTGTACTGTTGTTTTTGTAGAGCTGCTGTCACCTATTTCATTTCTCCATGATTCTGCCTTCTCATTACTGGTCATGGACAAAATAAGTAGTCCTCACTAATTTCACATTTTCATATTTTTTTTTTAATCCAAAATTTTACACTGATCGAACTAGACGTATTTATTAACAATATTGTCTATTTATAATCCAACTTTCGTAAAACTTAATTACGTTTAGTCTTGACCATTTGACGTTAAATGAATTTAATTAGGCACTAAACTTTTAATTAAATGGGATCAAAATGTTTAGTTTTCAACACTAAATGAAAAGGAAATGAGAACAATTAAATCATAAAAGTAACCAAAATGAGTTTTTAATGTTTCAAATGACAAACGCAGCTCTAAAAGTTATTTTTATTTTCAAATACTTCACTTAAGGTGGAAACACTAAATTATCCATATTGTTGTTATTTTTCTCTTTATTTCATTACGTTAAAGTTTAAAAAGTCATAAGACTGAATTGTTTATTGTTATTTTTGTTAAATTTTTGCACAAAATGTCATAAAACATAAATCATATAGTTTGGTTTTTTCAAAAAGGGCTTAACAGCAATATTGGCTCCAAACTTACTAAAAATTAATGCAGCAATAATGTTTTACTGAAAAGCTTAAGGTTTTTCATTTGTTTTTTTATTTTAATCTTTCTTAAGACTTTTTTAGTTAAACTCTTTTTCCTTTTAGCTATTTCTCTAAAACTATCATTATTTATAGAAAATTGTTATTTTCTTTATGTACATTTCTATGGATGTTTTTAGAGTTTTTATGATGAAAACTGTTTCTCATTTGATTTTATTAAGGAAAATATTAAATGAATTTTACTGTCGACAGATGTGCTATAAAGAAAAAGACTTATTGTTTGACTCTCTAACTAATTTGTAATTTTTTGTTTGAAGATTTCAAAAACATAAGAAAGTTAATTTGAGATAAAACCATAAAAATATTTCAAAGTGTGTTATATACATTTTTCCCTTTCAAAATACAATAAATTAGAATGGTAGTTTTACAGTGGTTGATATTCGTTTGTATGCATTAGTTTTTCTTTTAGTTTTAAATAAATTTGTACATATAACTTTATTTGTGATTTATTCTAGAAATAACTTAAAAATTAAAAACACAATTAAAACCTCGTTCACATAATTAAAAAATATTCCTCAAAAAAAAAAAAAATATCGTGAGAGATTCGTTTGAACGCACTTTTGAAATATTGGAAACGCGTGGAAGAAGTGAAAATTTCCATTAAAACAAAAACAAAGTTTAGAAAATTGTTTTTGTTTAATGTACATTTCTAAAATGAAATTTACCGTTTTCAAAAGAGAGAAAAACGCGTTAAAATCTTTACGTTTATTCCTTTTTAAAAATGTATGTTAAACAAAAAGCAATTTTTGAAACTTTGTTTTGTTTTAATGGAAACTTTCACTTCTTCGACGCGTTTTCAAGAATAGCCAACATTATTTAGAAAATAATAATTATTTTACAATAATATTTTTTTTTATTTTAATACTTAGTGTGACCACCTTTATTCCGTATTACAGCAAAAATTCTGTTTGTCATTGATTTTACGAAATTTCTAAGGGTCTACTGCTCGATATTAGACCAAAATTCTTTGATTTTATCTTTTAGCTCATTAACTGTGTAGTAGAAAACAGCCTTCCTCTTTCGTATACTTTCGATGCTAGATTTCACACCACCCCCCCCCCCCCCAGATTTTCAATTTGATTGCAATCCGAACTACATGACGGCCAAGGCAACAAATTTATATATTTTGGAATACATACCACTCCTTACGTTATGGCCATGCTATACTGTTGGAAAATATGCTCTTCGTCTGGCATTTCATTAAGTTTTGTAATTAAGGAATTTTCGAGAAGTTATAAATACAATTCCGAATTCATCCTTGTGCTTATAAAGCATAACAGAAGTCTAAAATCGTAGGAGAATGCACCACAAACCATGATGCTTCCATCACCAAAATTTCTTTTAGATCTGACGATATCTTTTTCACTTAAATCAAGTCAATAACAGCTGTAATAGTGTGAACCATCTAAATTAAATTTCTTTTTATCCGACAAATCACATTTTTCCATTAATTTGTCCCAGGCATGTAAGTTTTAGCAAACATGAGCCGTCTTTCTTTATGGACCTTCGTTAATCTTGACTTAGATTTTTTTTTCATCTGATTGATGAAGTTTTATTTAAAACACGGATTATGTGTTTCCTTTATTTCCCGACAATTCAGGTGATTTTTTGTGGCTTCAAGACGAATCAAACCCTTTTGATGGAGTGTTAATTTAGAATACCCTTTTGTTGGAGCTTTAATGCCATATTTATTGCCAAGTTTACCACTTTTTCTGAATAGTTTATTAATTTGACAATTTTTCTATTTGAATTTTCATCTTTTTTAAATTTTTTATTAAATTCTTTGCAGTTTCATTTAATCTCTTTCCAAAACCCATATCTGAAAGTTTTGACCTTGATTTTTCTTTAGAGTTTAAGTTTTAGATTTTTTAAAAAATTTTACCAAAAACGCTCGTTCACGCTACCGAATTCACAATGCAAAATAACTTTTTCTTTACTGCGTTCAAACGCATGTTCTTCAAAATATACAACAACTTTACTAAAAACTCATAATTTTTACTGCATTAACAGTTAGGCTAGTTATTGTTTTTGTTTTATATACTTCAATCACTAATGTAAAAAAAAAAACAACAAAACTATACCAAATTGTTACGGTAAATCAAATGAAAAATATATATCTAAAAAGGAATTAAATCAAGTGCAGCTAAACGAATGTCTGCTACTGTATGTTAACTTCAAACATTTAATGATTAATTTCATTAATACATACAATTAAAAGTAATTGAACATTTTGGTTTTGTTATTTGGTTTAAAACAATATATTAGTTTAATAGGTGATACGTCTTTCAAACTTTTATTATTTCCGAGTTTTTAAATAAATTGAATGCCAAAAAATCTGACCGGCATTCAAATTTTCATCTTTTTCTCTAAAAATGCAGCAAATTATTAATACCGTTTATACATACTGAAAAATATGTTACAGATATTTGTAGGTGTAGCCATTCCAATCACTAGAAATATTTCGGTTTCCCTTCATTACGCACTTTTAACACTTTGATGACCAATGAAAATATGCTGCTCTAAGGTGTTTTGGATCATATAATTTTCCAGTTAAAGCAAATTAATCTTTTATGTTTTATAGATCAGAAATGGTGCTACAGATATGTAGTACAAGTCAAATCTCCAACTTGCCACACTTAGACCCTAGAAGTCTTAGAAGCTGTCAAAATCAAGAATTGCTCAATTAACGCTCATTGAGCCATGGAAAAAAGAGGGGTAAAGAGGAAATTTGTATTTTATATAACTAAAACATGACAGTAGAACTCAGAAATGGTAAAATTATAAAAATCGCAATATCAGAAAATGCGTGGACATAAAAAGTTATCAAAAATCTAAATTTAAATAAAAATGCACAGTGGGCAGAATCGATTTTTTTTAAATAAATCTGTAACTTATAATCGGCTGGTTGGAATTACATGAAATTTCAAGTAGGAGTGTTAAATTTTAAGTTTGGATATACGGTTCCACATACCTTAAGGAGCGTGTTCAAAATAAGGTACCTCTGAAGAGTTTTAACCACTTGCCAAATTTTTGTTTCTTATCCAATTTTGAATATTTTTACATCCCCATAAAGCCCTCGATAAGACCTTTGAAAAACATATATATGCATTTATCTCTTATAGTTTTCAAGTTATTTGCATTTAAAATTTCAACTATCTCAATTTTGTAAAATATTGTTACGGTTTTTCAATACATAACCCAATATTTTTGTTCGATTTTGTGAAATTTTTATGCAATTAGTTAAAAAACAAAATTATCTATCGTATAAAAAAATTGGAGTAGATATCTTTTCTGAGTTCAAAAATAAACGATTTTGAAATTAAAAATTGCAAACATTATGATTTTTTTTTTTTGCCGAAAAAATGTTTAAACTTTCTTTCTCTAAAATAAAATTTACTTTAAAAACATATCATAATTTTACACTTTTCTGAAAGGTATCTTCAAAAAGATGATTTTAGAATTAAAAACAAGCCAAAACACCTATTAGGACTAAGTACAGACCCTCACGAATTTGACCTATTTTATATCAAAATTTTGATTTTAGCATATAAGCCCTAAAATGCGACAGCATCAATCTACAAATACAATGTAGTTTCGAAAACTCTAATGTGTTCCAAAGAGTCTACCGACGGCTTTTTTCAGACCTGTAACAAATGTGGACTTTATGGGCAAAATTAAAAAAAAATCCACTTTTCAGATTTTCGCCGTTTTTTTTTTCTTTTTGGGAATTTTATTATCTTAAATTTTGTCTACACCTTATCATTTCAATCGCTTAAAATTTAATTAGGATATCTTAACAAACACAGATTTTATAACGGATAAAATATTTAGAGTTTCTCCAAAAAATATTTTTTTCATTCCATTTTTTCATTTTTTCCATTTTTTTAATTAAACTGACAAAATTCTTAATTAAAAAATTTAAGTCAATATCTTTTATAGAACCAAAATCATTTACATTAAAATGTATTACTTTAGTCATGAAGGCCTTTAGAGTCTAGACCTTGATTACTCAGTATCCTTCAGGAGGACAACTGAGACTTCAAGAAAGATACCACAGCCTACATTTAAGCCGCCACATCGCGTCAAGATTGTTATCCAGGTGGGGAATTAATATCTCAGAATCCAATCAATTACAATAAAAATTTGTATGAAGCTGGAGGAGATAATGCTAAATAATACACCTGTTATCACATTTTTATTTATATGGTGACCATATTATGTCCGTCCGGTTGTCTTTCGGGAAAATTAACCTTTAACCCCAAATAATGTTACATTATATATTTTAAATCAATTAAAGTATTTGCATTAATTCTTTAAGCCGAGGGCTTTACGTACTTCTAATTTATTTTATGGTCACACATAATTCTTGTGTATTGCAATTGCACTCAAACTGACACTTGGTTTGACACTGAGATGACAATTGTGAATCGAGGAAGTGGCGCTTGAAAATTTACTGATTCCATTCTTTGATTCTGAAACTTTATACGGAGAGGACCTAACACCTTTACAGGGTTCGAGTTTAATTTGGAGGGTTAATTAACCCCGTTTAGATACTATTTGATAAGTAACACTATTGCAACAATTGTCAGAAATTTCCTGCAGAGATATTAATAAATGAGGTTAAATCGAATTGGATTTTTTTTGGTATTTTACTAATTTATTATGTTGTAATTTTCCATATAAAGGTTTATTACGAGAACTAGAGTCAAATAAAAAAAATTATTTAAATGCTTAGATCACATAACTGATAAATCCCGTGCAGCAAAAAAAAAAAAAGTAATTTTCTTGTCGCCCTGTGTATTCAAAGAGATTTTTATTTCCTAACATACGAAATAACGTCGGCAGAATAACGGGATCAAATTTTTATTTCCACGTACATGAGAAATTTATATTTTAAATTGCCTTTTTTAGCGAAAATTTCAATTTTTTCGTTTTTATTTTTTATTATTTTTTTATGTTTTATTATTTTTAAAGCAATATTTATTCACTCTTCACTTTTTTTTTTGTTACTCGTAAAAAGAGCAAAATATTAAAAAAGAACTACAAATTTGCTAATTTACTAAGTCCAGGATACGGATATTAATTAAATTTTAAAAAATTATTTCTACAATTAAGTGCTGATTACTAAGTATTTACTACCTCTATGATTATGTTTCTTTCGCTGAAGATTATCGTTTTATTTAAGAAGAAAATATTATACTTACTGCCAGTGTTGCCATGGCAAAAATTTTTGTCTAACCAAAATTTTGGAAAAAATAACCAAATTAGGAAAAAAATAATCAATCATAAACTTAAGTTAGCCTTCAAGAGAAAAAAATTATTTAAAATTTAACTGTTTAGAACAATGTTTATCAAAATGTGATCCCTGATCCAATTTTGTAGGGGGTCGGGATATTAAGTTTAATAATAAGAATTTAATTATTCTCACGTCCTTATATATGATGTAGGGAGTAAACCAGATTGGAATTGCAAAACAGCTATGTGCTCATAGAAAAAGAACACAAACAAGAGTTATTTTTTGCAGGAACTTAGCCAATCTCATTTGGTAATATGAATTCCAAAATCTAAAAATTTAAATTAGAAGATATTTAACTGGGAGGTTTGGCGAAAAGATTCAATATCCACGGTTCATGTACCATAGCATTCACATATATTATATTTTAATCATTTAATTTAAAAATTGTGTACAAAATTGTGGTCCAATTGAAAGTACATTGGAATTGATAAAATATTTTTATTGCAGTTATTTGTAAAATAATGTGCTGCCCTTTTAAGTTTTTATTATTTAATTATGTTGTCTTGCACAGTTCTAATAACTAAACGTGTTACACTTTTTATTCGTTACAGCACGATATTGCGAAACTAAAGGGTGCTGCAAGTAGAGATACTTTTTTCAATAGCCTTTTTTTGACAGATCACGTGTGAGTCGTGTCATGCTGTCATGTTATTTATGTTTAGTATTGTTTGGCATTTCGTAATGGAAAGACAACGTTTACAAATCGTTCAACTTTATTACAAAAATTCACGTTCTGTGAGGAATGTGTTTCGTGCATTTCGATCAACTTATGGTCAACATAATCGGCCTATTGAACGTACTATTCACAACACCATCACCCATTTTGAGACCCAGCGTTTATTATTGGATAATATTCGACCGTGGTCTATTCGGTCCAGCACGCTGTGACGTATGGAACGACTTGGCGCATTTTACATTGAGATCTTAAATTGGATGCGTACAAAATACAGCTTGTGCAATAACTGAAGCCACACGACCTTCCCAAGCGATATCGCTTCGCTCTATGAGCTTTTGAAAAGTTCCAAGAAGATCCGACGTTTTCGAGGCAAATTTTGTTCAGCGATGAGGCCCATTTTTGGCTCAATGGGTATGTAAACAAACAAAATTGCCGCATTTGGGACGAAGAGCAACCTGAAAAGATTCAAGAACTAACACTTCATCCAGAAAACAACGGTTTGGTGTGGTTTGTGGGCCGATGGAATCATCGGTCTATATTTCTTTAAAAATGATGCCGGTGCGAACATAACCGTCAATGGCGACCATTATCGTGCCATGATAACCGACTATTTGATGCCTGAAATTGAAGCTCGTGATCTCGGCGACATTTGGTGTCAGCAAGACGCCGCCACTTCAAACACATCGCAACAATCAATGGATTTATTGAGAGAACACTTCGGTGAGCACATGAATTCACGTTTTGGGCTGGTCGATTGGCCACCAAGATCGTGTGATATCACACCGTTTGACTTTTTCCTGTGGGGATATGTAAAGTCTAAAGTTTATGCGGGCAAACCCGCTTCGATTCAGGCCTTGGAGGAAAACATCACGCGTGTCATTCGCCAGTTACTAGTCGAAATGCTCGAACGAGTCATGGAAAATTGGACTCAACGGATGGACCATCTGCGACGTAGCAACGGCCAACATTTGATAGACATAATCTTCAAAAAATAAATGCCAAAGAATGTTCTTTCAAATGATAAAAAACATTCCCCATTAAATTTAAATTTTCTGTGTTTGTTTCTTTAAAAAAGTGGGGAACTTCGAAATGGATCACCCTTTACCTAAAATATACCAATCGACTCAGAATCTTCTTAGCTGGTCAAAATTGGTTCATTATTTCACCTAGTCTCCAAATAAATGTGCTTTCGGAGTAATATTTTGCAACTCAAATATCTTAAATATATTTGAGCGTATTTCTATAGAATTCTACACAAATAAAACAGTTTTAATCCCAAAACGTTCTATAAAAAATTTGTATGTACCTACATAAAATATGGCAATAAGTTTCCAAAGAATCGCTTTTAATTTAATTATATCTTCTATATAGGATCCTCTTCCGAAAATCAGTTAAAAGTACTTAAAACCCACATAAATTTTCGTATGTTAATAAAATTTGGCTCAAATAAGATTAACCATAGTACCCATATAATGCTCTCTCTCTCTCAAGTATGTATTACTAAAAAGTCACTTACACAATAGTGTAGGATATAATATAGTCGGTCTTCACTTAGTAATTATATATTTTTTTTTAATAATAATTTATTTTGTTTTCACAAGTATTTAGGTTATTTGTTACATCGTTAGAACTTTCTAACAAAAATTTTCAAAACCATTTCACTTTTTGTTTAAATTTAGAAAATCTCTATATATTTTCTTTCTGTTGATTTATATTGTTTTCTTCATTTGTCAGTTAAAATTGGAATCAGAAGTTATAGGAACCGTTAGTTTTTAAATGTTTGATGAATTTTTAGCACACTTTTTCTTTCTATTGTTTTCAAGTTTAACAGAGTAAATAGCATTTTTAAAACTAAATAATAAAAATAAAATTTTGATTTAACAAAAAAATAACCAAAATGGAAAAAAGTCATCATCTCCATATTAGAAAATAAAATAACCAATTTTGGTTAAAAATAACCAAAATGGCAACACTGCTTACTACTGTAAGACAAATGAAAACTATTTCATTGTATCGCTTTATTCAACACAAAATTTTTTTACATAATTTCTAGTTTACTCCCACAAAATCTACACACACAATTGCACTTCATACAAGTCAAAAAAAAAAAAAAAAACACTGTGCTACAATAAAGGAATGCTCACCAAATGATATAATAAAACAAGTAATAAAGATATAGTCGGTCAAGCCCGACCACATATCCCATTGTGTATATCCATCAAAATTTGTGGAGAGGTCTTATATTCGACATGTGGACAATTGTGGACCGATACTTTTACTAAGTGTAAAATAAAATATACGAATACAGAATATAACGTTAATACTAACATTTATATGAATTTATACACTTTAGGGTGATTCCCGAAAGTGGGCTTATATGGAAGCTATGGTAAATTATGTAGCGATCCTCATAAAATTGATCACTGTGATTTCTACTTATATAAAACTTATTTGTGTCGAATATAAACTTGATACTAACATGTGTATATGAATTATGCACATTAAAGTGATTTTTGGAAGAAGGTTTTATATGGGTGCTATGGTCACTTATGAACCGATCTTCATGAAATTTGGTACAAAAATTGAAACTTATACAAAACTTTCTTGCACACACAAATTCATTAAAATATTGTTATATTTAAGGCAATTATGATCGTTAAACCACTATTCCGGGAGGACATTTGTATGGGGGTTAGGTGATATAATGGAGCGATCATAACCAATTTCAATAGGCTTCGTTCTTGTGTCGTTAAAGTCCTATGTGCCAAATTTCATTGAATTATCTTCAAAATTGTGACCTCTACTTAGTGCAAAAGGTTTATATGGACAGAAAACCATCCAGCCAGCTAGACGGACGGACGGACATCGTTAGATCGACTCAAAAAGTGATTCTGAGTCGATTGGCATACTTTAAGATGGGTGTTGGATAACATTTTCTATGCGTTACAAACATCAGCACAAACGCATAATACCCCAACCACCTGTGGTGGTGTGTGATATAACAATAACGTACACGTAATTGTACAATAACGTACAATTACAAGGCTGAAAGTATTTAACAAAATCATTGACATAGCTCTCCTCTTCCATTTTAATAAACAAAAAATATGAAGTAACGATTCCTTCAGTCCATAAATCTCTTAAAAACGTTTTTTTGTTTAGATATAATAGCCCCTCTTGAAACTCTTCGTTTTACACTTTAACCTAAATATGGTAATTTTATTTACAAGATTTTGTTCCATAACAGTTTGTTGCACAGTGTTATTAACAAAATAAATACGTGCACACCTTAATCTGTTTATGCATTTCTAACACGTTTATAACAAGCAATTTGGATATTTTTACAATTTTGAAAAGAAAGATAAACAAAAAATCTGCCATTTTTTCACAGATTTGAACTTTAATTATTACATGTCTCTAGATATAAATAATTTTTTTTTTAATTTCCTGAGCCAAAGCAGGAATGTCAAACGAAATGTTGAAATTATATCAACCAGATCTTAAAATTATACTTTTTTGATCCTAATTGTATTAAAGTAAATTATTTTCTACAAATAAAATATAAAAATAATGGGAAAATTGAAATTATCGCACATTTTTTAATTCACTTGATGTTCAGAATTAGCGAAGGATTCCCGAAATAAATTTTATACTTTCAACTTATTATAAATTATATGTAATATATGTTAATGTATATCTAGAAATTTTAATAACAATTTATAATTTCTTCGAACAAAACGAATTTATTTCTAATACAAATCTTATAAATTAGGTCCTATTTATCCCTTTAATAGTTTTTGTTTATCAATTATTTTAATATTATAAAAACATTGTGTTAATATGTTCCCGAATATTTAGGAGTATGTGAGACCTCATATCGTTAAAAGAATAATACTCTTAACTAATCTGAGACTATTTGAAGCCTTTTGCATTATTAAGGCAGCAATTTGGATGATTTATATAGTGCAAGCACGGTATTCGCGACTACCCGTTACCGCGACGGCTCAATTTTTAAAATTGCAGGTTCTATAATCGTAACAGTTCACGGAAAACGGTTTCTATTTTCACGATTTTTATCTGCTTTTTTTTAAATTTGATTACAATGTCTATAACTAAAAAAGGGAAATCCCCGTCTTTTGGTATACTAACCTTTTTGGATGATTTTGATCTTCAATTTTGTCAGTTTATTCGCGCCTTAATAAGCTACTAGAGTATCAAAAAACTGAATCACTGAATAAATATTTGGAGAACCTAGATGCTACCCCGTATTCGAATTACTCACAATGGCGAGGTACGAAAAAGTTTAAAAGACCAATTACAAGTAGACCTCCTCTACGTAATACAAATGGAAGCTGGGCAAGAAATGATAGCGAAAAGGGTTTGTTAGTCATCTAAATAACGTGTTTTCCCCAAATTTATCAGATGATATAATGGAGTTGCCACCTTTTGTACCCCTTTTTAGAGCATATGAACCTCTTTGTTTTGCGATTCGAGAGATCAACAAGGCTATTGTTGATTTAAACTCTACTGGTATTAAAAAAATCAGTACCAAGATGCTTTTGGAGCTACCCCGTATAGCAATAAGAATAATACTTTTTATTTTTAATGCTATAATACGCCTTGAATATTATCCACCAGAATGGAAGGTCTCATTGGTTACAATGATACTTAAGCGCGGAAAAGATCGCACTAAATTAGTATCATATAGGTCTATTAGCCTATTGTCTAATATATCAAAGCTGTTTGAGAAGCTATTAATGAAAAAAGTTGAAACCAATAGTGAATCGTTTCGATTATATTCCAACATATCAATTTGGTTTTAGAGAAAAACATAGCACCATAGAACAAACTCACGGACTTATAAATGTTATATCTTAGACGTTTGCGGAAAAGAAATATTGTTATGCTCTATTCATTGACGTTTCTCAAGCCTTCGATAAAGTATGGCACGAAGGATTATTATTTAAAATTAAACAATATTTACCCACAAATACGCATAAGCTGCTGAAAAGCTATTTAACTCATCGAAAGTTTGTTCTTTAAGAGTAAGATTTTTATAAGTTCACCTCAGTCTATTGAAGCAGGTGTATCCCAAGACAGTATACTGTGTCCTTTTTTATATTTAATATACACTTCTAATATGCCAACTAATAGTCGAACTAATATATCAACATTTGCAGATGACACAGCTATTTCAGGCGTTCATGAGAACCCCCCAAGAAGCATCTAAACTCTTGCAAAGATCATATACTCTATTTAGAAAATAGGTTGAAGCAATGGAGAACAAAAGTGTATGAACAGAAATGTATACATATTACCTTCACGTTGCGGAGAGATTCGTGCCCCCCAATCCTGATAAATAATCAGATTATACCCCCAAAAAAGGAAATAAAATATCTTGGTATGCATCTGGATCGAAGGCTTACGTGGAAATCACATATAGTTACAAAATTAACCCAAATGAAGTTAAAATCACTTTAAATTAACTGGCTTATTGGTAGAAATTCAAAATTAAGTCTAGACTGCAAACTATTGATCTATAACTCAATTATAAAGAAAGCATTGTGCTATGGTATCCAACTATGTGGCACAACCTCAGCTTCAAATGTTAAAAAATTCAAAGACTCCAAAATGAAATACTACGAATGATAACTGCAGCTCCCTGGTATATGAAAAATGAAAATATTCACAAGGAGCTTAATGTTCCTCTTGTCAAAGATGAAATAAGAAAGCACCCACTTGCTCGAAACATAATGAGAAGCAATGGCTACAACCGTTTGAGAAGAAGGAACACAACAGACTTCCGCCTAAGGTAAACCCTTTGATTACATATAGTTTTTCGTACGGCAGTGGTTGAACTTAATATAAATTAAGATTTAGAGTTAAGATTTGAATACTTATTGTTAGTTCACTTAATTTTGTGAAGACTCAATAATTAAATTTAGATGAAAAAAAAAATCATGCCATTTGTTGTGTAAATACATCTCTTAATATGGGAAAAATTCAAAATATTTTAAAGCCAACGATTTCTCAAAAAGATTAAAAAAAAAATGTAAAAGTGGAGATTCCATAAATTCAATTTGCGTGAATTGCAAGTTGCACAAGTCTTCAGTTTATCGCATTATAAAGTAAGAAAATTCATTAAAAAAGTTCTCACGTACAACAGAAAATGGCCCTGACAAACGTTGCACCTTAAAGAATGCTGAGTATCCAAGAATGGAATAAATGCTTTATAAGTGGTTTGTAAAACAAGGGACAAAATCTTCCAATATCAGCAGCGATTTTAGGATCAAAAGCCAGTCATTTTTATTCCAAAATTTATCAAACCAATTCAGGTTTAAATGCCAGTGAAGGATGGTTGAAGAAATTTAAGCGTCGACATGGAATTAGATTTTTAAAAATTACGGGCTAGAAATTGTCTTCGAAACCTCATCTTATTGGTCCATTTGTGAAAGAGTTTAAGGATTACATTAATGAGCATGAGCAATACCGACGAATCCGGTTTATATTATAGGATGCTTCCAAATCACACTCTTGTCACATGTAATGAGAAAACTGTTCCCGGAAGAAGAATATATAAAGAGCGAATAACTTTTTTGCCCTGTTCATATGCGAATGACACAGACAAACTGAAATTGTTGGTTGTTGGAAAATCGAAAAACCCGGGTGGCTTTAAATGCTTTTTTCAATAATCCTGTAATATACAACTCCAGTAATAACGCTTTATATTCAAGGACTGGTTCCATCACGAATTCGTTCCCCACGAAAGTTAATTTTCACCAATTAGTAAAAGTAAGTTGTTCATAAATAAACATTTTTTGGCCCGAGAATTTTCGGCTTCAAAAGGTCTGCCGCAAAAAGCAGTTTTACTTTTAGATAACGCGACGTGTCAACCAGTTGAGGAACTGAAAAGCGATGACGGTTTAATTGTAGCAATGAATCTACCACTTAATTGCACTGCGCTTATTCAACCGATAGATCAAAACATTATCAAATTGGTCAAATTAAATTATAAAAAACAACTGCTCACCCACTTGCTTGGCTAGAAGGGAACAAACTTGGAGCTCAAACTAAAAAATTTCAATCTCAAAAATGCTGTTCAGATTCTAGCTGGGATAAAATATCATTGTCCAATATCCGAAAATCCTGGTACGTCTTGCTCGAATTCGGTAGTGAATGAAGTGAAGATGATAACATGCCCTTAAATATTTTACAAATTATAATTCAGAAAGAAATTCCTGAATCAATTTCAACTATTGATACACTTGTAGCTCAAATTCGTACAGAACATCTTTTCACGAATGCTGACATAAACAACTGGAATCAACAAAAATTTCATGTGGAAAGTAATGAGAAGCAAATGGAACTATCAGATATGGAATTGTAGGATTTATACGATAGTGGTCACGAAGAAAACAAAATTAAAGTGGACGATTGTATAACATCGATAAATATATGCACACAATAGGCTTTGGAAAATGATAAGCCGACAACAGCACAATATGAACTACGTGATTCAGCTGTTATTTTAAAAAATAATTTGCCGAAAAAGCAACTCAAAATCTGCAATTTCTTTAAAAATGTTTAAAATGTAAATATATCAAAAAAAAAAAAAATAATAATAATTCTAATTTTAAAAATTACATAAAATTTTTCCTATTTTTCTAAGAGGAGCAAGATTATTCCAATATAATCGATCTGAGGCACGATGTTTTATTTCATTCCAACATAGCTGGAAATGGGATGTTTCTATTTCGACTTGTCTTTTCCAGGTATCTGATGGTCTTCCTATTCGTCGACTGCCTTGCGGATTCCAGTCTATGACTTGCTTTACATTTGTCGATGGTTTCCACAATGTATGTCCAATCCAATACCATTTACGTTTTCGAATTTCCAGATGTATCGTTAGTTGTCTGGTTTCTGACCATAGTTCGTTGTTCGAAATTGTTCTGCATCAATATATGTGTAGAATCTTCCTTAAGCATTTGTTCATAAAAGCTTGTATGAATTGTACGTCACGTGATGCTGAATTCCACGTTTCGCATCCATACAACAGTGTGCGTTTAAGTTAAACAGATTTAGCTTTGTACGTCTTGATATGTACAATGAATTCCACACCGGCTTAAGTTGTCCGAATGCTTGCCTTGCTTAGTTTATGCGGCTTGAGATGTCAGCCTTAGAACCACCACTTTTGTCCAATATGCTTCCTAGATAACAGAATGATTCCACATCATCAAGCTCATTATTAAAGTTTATTTTCATTATTTTAGTTTTCTCAATGTTAATTTTCAGGCCAGCGTGTGATGATGGACTACTAACAACTTGCTCTGCATATTTAAAAATGTATGGGTGAATAAGCAGGTATCATCGGGGGGTCTGCATTGAAGACCCCCAAGTGATTCCCCTTCTTTGGCATGTTGCATTATTCATCACAACGTTAAGTACAGAATTAAATAAAACAGGAAATAAAACACAGTCTTGTCGTACACCAGAGTTAATGCTAATTTTGCTGTTACCTAGTTGCCCTTCACGCAGAATTCGGTAGGTTGCCTTAACATATAGACTTTCTATGAGTCTTACTAATTTAGTAAGTACAGCCTTACATTCTAATGCATTCCATATCGCTGAGTGGTTTTATGTGTCAAATGCTCTTTCGAACTCAATGAATGTGAGGCACAGAGGTGACAGACTGCTCTACGATTACTCCCAGGCTATTTATATGATCTACACAGGATTTGAGGGCACGGAAACCAGCTTGTTCCTTTCTAAACTCAGGAAGAAGATAGCCCTTTATTAAGTATGTCCACAACCACCTTATTAATCATATTTAATAGTATAATCCTTCTCCAGTTTTTATGTTCTGTGAGGTCCCCTTTTTTTGGTAAGTTTATGAGTACGCCTTCAGAAATTTCCTGTGGAAGAAGTTCCGTAAACCAGAACTTTCTTGCAGTAGCCAGAGGTAGCCGAGCACTGGTTGTTATGTCAGTTATTACCATTTCTGGAGAAATATTGTCTATGCCAAGTGAATTATTTTTCCTAAGCGATTTGATTGATTTGCAAATCTCAGAAATATCTGAGCAATTGATGGGGATACTTGTGTTTATCGGGTATGGCTCACAGCAGCATAACGGTTGTTGTGTGGGAACTGATGATAACTCTATTGAAAACTAAAATTGGGAATAATTTAAATTGTAAAAATTTGTCATTGCTGTACCATTGAATTTTTTATGTTCGAAATGTATCAAAAAAAAAAAAAATACAATAGTACCAACTTTGACATCCCTGAGCTGAAGTTTCAATTATTATAAATTTTACTCAATATTATTTATAACCAAAGTTTGTATAAGAGGAGCATCTTTTTATTTAAAAAAGTATAGCGCTAAATTTATAAAAAACATGTACATATTATGCCTGAATAATCAATTAGAGCAAAAAGTTACTGCACTTTTATTTTGCCATCTTTTTTTATAATCGATCAATTCAAACTTCAATATTTTTCCACTTCACAATTCATCGATTTTATTAAGTACTTATATATTTGATTGATTATTTTGAACTATTAAATTATTATTATAAATTTTGTCTTTTTAATAAATTTAAATGGTTTATTTCCAATTGTTAAAAATTATGATTTCTTATGGAATTATACAACGAAAATGTTAAAGATTTTTTTTTTCAATTTAAAATACAATAACCACAAATTATAAAAGTAGACTGCATTGGATTATTTATTGTAGTAAACTGTTGACTGTATAAATTTCTTATTTAACCGGTTCTTTGTAAACGACCTTGTCTTGTAATTTATCTGAAACAAAAAACAATCGTTATTAAAGCTACTGTTTCTACTGCAACAGATTGATGTTAAATTGGTTGCATTTATTATGTTGGATTTTTTTAGGTCAAGGTTATTATGGTATTAAATGGTTTTTTATTTTTACCGTATTAAATATAACAGGTCTCGGGACAAAAGGCGACAATTCTATGATATTTTGTTTAAGTATGAATTTTATTTCCTAATGATATCTATAACACCGTATAACAAAATTTTTCATATACATATAAAAGTAGAGGCATTTTATAATAGTACTGCACACTCAGTTTTTCATTTCGTGTTCAAATATCCTTTTAAAAGGACTTTGAAGTTTTAAAGTGAATACTTTTTTTATGCATTATTTTAAAATCTTTTAGTTGCTCAACATTGCCGATATGGGTACCAAATGTTAGAATATGGTTTAGAAATCCTAGCAACATTTTTTGTTTTAAATCTTTGGGTCTTTATAATGCAAAAATTTCCTTCAAATAAAAAAAAAATATTTGCATAATAAAAATATAGAGCAAATAAACAAGGTGAAATATAGCAGGAATTGGTGGAAGGTATCTAACTCTATGAGATTGCGTACAAACACAGTAAAAGGTTCATTGAAAGCCAACGTATTTTTGTTCTCAATTTAGTAAGTTATTGCAAACAAATGTTGATTCTCATTTGTCGATATCTTCCTAGACTCTCCCATGGAAATTTTTTGAAATTTCTTCCGTTTTAAAAGAACTTAATCACCCGGTCAAGATGGAATCTGTTATGAATTTTATAAAAATGCTTCTAATTCTTATATTATTGAAATGTTATCCGTCTTTAACAAAATATACCTTCATGAGAAAATCGCATACAGTTTCCAAAAATCGATACTGATTCCTCTCTTCAAAAAGGCTGCGCCGAGGAATTTTATCGGCTGGCATTAAAAAGCTTCGGCGGCGGCTTAAAATTGGCTGTCAGCCGGCTGATATTACATACATTTTTCTAATTAAAAATTTTATATTTTCATGCCCCTTTGATTAACATTGTTCACAAAAATAGGACGAGATTTTTTCCAGCGAAAGTATAAAACGAATTATTAATTTATTGAAAATGTATAAGAAAAAATATGGGAGTGATCTAAGGATATTTTTGAATTTTTGCATAAAAGATTAGAATAATTGTTCGCATTTTAGAATGGGGAATGGTCTGCTCCGATATAAAAACATATCAATTATTAAGATATGCTAAAAAATATAAAAAAGTACAATAAATAGTGGAATTTATATCAATTATTTTGATAATTCCCAACCACATATCGTTAATAAATAGAAGTGATTTATTAGCTGACAAAATCTTGCACGAGTTTTTTTTTAGATTTCTCGCAGGATGGCGATTAAGGCTCATTAAAATTTATTAGCAACTGTTAGTGTTATTTTTGCATCAAAAGTAATCAATTATAAGTCAATAAGTCAATATTTGATTGATTTATAATTATTTGAAGTTCAAAATGATGCAAATATTTTTCTTTCATATTTAATTGATGGCAAATACTGCATTAAAATAATAAAAAGGTCTCATTTGTAACATATTTTTACAAAAAGATTTTAAAAACGGCGGCTGCTTTTAAGCCGAGTTAAGCCGAAAATTTTATGGCGGCGGCGGCTTCCAAATTTTTCTGGGCGGCTCGGCTTAGCCGAATTTCAGCCGCTCGGCGCAGGTCTCTGCCGTCAAACTATCGCGTGTTATCGCTAACTAATACCCTATGCAAAATATTTAATACCATTCTACTAAATCGTTTAATGGATTGGATCGATCTTAACATCCATACCAGAAAATCACCCAAATTTCAAATTTCATATAAATGCCAGATTTTGAACTAAATTTGGCATTAATGAGTTTTATATAAGTATATAAACCACGGTATGAAGTTTAACAAGGATCAGTTCAAATGTGTTTATAGTTTCTACATAAGGACCTCATCCGAATATCATTATAAAACGCGTTCATAATGGTGTAGAATATTGCATGATCGCGCTTTTAACTATTATGTTAATTATTCATAAAACAAAATTGATTATAATATAAAAATCATAATCTACTGTCCTTTCGCAGATTAAAAATACAAGTAAAGAATTTAAAATTAAATAAATATATTTTAAAATATATTTTAAAATCTTCCAAATAATGCTGCTATACTACACTTAAAGTTAGTATTTAATCGATTTGTATCCGGTTCGAAGGACCATGTTTAAAATTGCATTGAAGTATGCAAATTAAAATCAAATACTTTATGGAGGGTAATTAAATTAAATAATAAATATTATCATCGATAGTAATAATATTTATTATTGGATGAGGGAATTATGTGCAATATATTAAAATATAATATATATAAAAATGATTTAAATAAATGTTATTAATCACAAGGAGGCGTTGGGGAGCATATGGGAATTTATGCTGAATAAAATGAAGGGCAGGAAGTTTACCTGAACGACTGGGTTTATAAATAAATAAGACCACTTATTATCGAATTTTAACTTACATATTTTATTTAAATATTTATAATTTGTTATATAAAGGAGCCACAGGAGATGTTTAGTTGTTGAAAGTTGGAAATCAAGTGCCAAAAAAAAAAAACAAATTATAATTCAGTTTCGAAATTGATTTGTTCTGAAAGGAACAACGAAAATAAAACATTATGACAAAATTCACAATAAGTAGGGATGAAAAATGTCATAAAAAAAGATAATACAAATCGATTAAACAGTTAAAATTTCTTAAAATTTAAATAATATGGCTTCAGAAATGAGTATATTGGTTTCAATAAACTGAAAATTGAATTTGTACATTTGTTTTTAGGAATAATTTTTAAATCGTTGTATAGATTAAAGTAATAATGTTAAAACCATAAAATTTTGGTATCTGAATGTGGATAATTGCATCTTTAAAATATATTATTTTAAATATATTATTTTATATTATTTTGGAAATTATTTGTTAGAAACTTTGAAGGATGTTCAAGGGTGAAATTTTTGAGAAACAATTTTGCAACTTTTTTTCGGAATATTTTAACAAAAAGTTATACGTTATAGTGCCAAAAATTTCCTCTTTCATTTGATATCCATAACACTATATGGTATTAATTAAAAAGTAGTAAAATTAAAAATTAATCTCGTGCCTCCTTCAAAACTTTAAATTCTTTTAAAAAGGAAAAGCGAACACAAAATGAAAAACTTAAAATGCAGTTATACTATGTTAAGTCTATATTTTCATAAGTATGTGGAATTTATGTATGACAAAATTATTAGACTTCTGTTGCATGGTGTAATAAGTGAAATAAATTTTTAACTTTTCCTCAGTATTTGTTGAGTTTTTACATAATTTTTTCTCAAAAAAAAAAAAAAAAATAATAATAATATGCTTAAAGTGTTTAGTCAAAAGTTCATCGACAATTTTATTTCATTTTATATTTGTGCAACAATTTTGCAAATTTTTTTCCCCTTGCAAAACCAAGAAATTCCCTTGCATATTTATAAATTTTTGTGCTGGAATGCGGTCATGCTAGAAAAACGAATTATTGGAAAATTTTGGTTGAAAAAAAATCAAACCTGAAATCCACTAACCATTAAAAAATATACAAATAAATGACGTAGAAAAAGACTTTTATGTGGCACTAAATATGGACATACAACTAGGTAATAATTGGAGAATAAAGAAAAAATTATTTAATAAAATATTTTTCGAATTTTGGGTACCCTACGGCAATTTTTTTTTTTTTTTGCAGTAAATATAGAAAATAGTTAAAAGATAAAAAAAAATAAAAAAAATAAGAATATTTAATTTTGAATAACTTTTAATATACAAATGGGAATACCCCTTTTGTAGCAGCAAATAAATTTTCATTTTGAAATTTTCTTAGGCTTTTCGAGCGAGCTGTCGCACATTGGGATAGAATGGTCAAAAATTTCGCTTAATTGCTTAACTTCATTGTAAAAAAAAAGAAAAAATATTTTCTATAAAA
Organism: Protocalliphora azurea; assembly: GCA_932274085.1. Lineage (NCBI taxonomy): Eukaryota > Metazoa > Arthropoda > Insecta > Diptera > Calliphoridae > Protocalliphora > Protocalliphora azurea. Next base: position 20,981,837 of record OW026523.1, read on the forward strand.
TAAAATACATAAAAGCAAACTTGAAAATTTAAAATTTTTAGTTTTTACCACTGTGATTAAAAATTGTAAACAATGAATCAATTACTTTTTCAAAATAATAATTTTGAATTATTCGCTTTATTTTTCAATTTGTGAGGCCGTTAATAGAAACTTGGGATAATATTTTTTGAATTTCAATTTTTTTTTTTTCAAATAAAATTTGTCATGTATATTTAAAGATCTTAAAGAAAAATGTAGACTTTTTGTCTGTAAGTCGAATAATAATAAAAGAAAAGCACAAAAGGACAAGATTTTTTTCAAAACGAATATAAAATATCACATAAACAGGACTATCGGGTAAGGTTTATTCTTTTAAAGGATATAAATAAATTTAGATTTATTCTTAATAAATCGAATACTCGATTCTTCTTTTGAATATTTTCATTTATTTGGTATTATTATTATTTTTTCATTAACATAAAGGTATTATATTGAAAAAGAAAATTTGGAATACCAACAACAACCAAAGATAAAAAGGAGACCAAGATTTCATTACGAAAATCAAGAATTCTTAATTTTTAAATATATTGTGGAGACTTAATATAAGATATTGGGATCACATAGAGAATTATCGAAATTTTGCATCTTGTATGTCAATTTTACATTATTATTATTATTATTTTTTCTTTTAACTTTTACGTTGCTCAAAATATTGCTAAAATTCATTTAATTACCTAACTTTAATAACTTGATACAGACTTAAATTTTTCTAATTAATCCTTTCTTAAATTTGTCCTTTAAACTAGTTAAATCAATACAAATATTGTTGATTCAAATGTAATTATTCAAATTGTCCAAATATAATTTTTAACACTCATACTCCTTACACATACACTTAAAATACACATACACAAATTAACACCTAAAAAAATATTATTTTTAGTGAAATTAGACTTAATTTTGAACCAAAGAGGAGACTCTTGAATTCAGACCTCAATACAACGAGGGATATCTGGTGAGTTAAAGAAAAGTTTAATAATTAAAAATATATATAATTTCACTGGTAATGGGTGATTCAAGTAGAGATACTTTTTTCAATAGCCTTTTTTTGACAGATCACGTATGAGTCATAATGGAAAGGCTTACGCCTGAACAACGTTTACAAATCGTTAAACTTTATTACGAAAACTCAACTTATGGTCAACATAATCGGCCTACTGAGCGCACTATTCGCAACACCATCACCCATTCTGAGACCCAGCATTCATTATTGGATAATATTCGATCGAATAGACCACGTCCAGCACGTTGTGAAGAAAATATAGCAGCCGTAGCTGAGAGTGTACACGAAGACCGTGGAGAGTCGATTCGGCGCCGTTCGCAGCAATTTGGACTAACGTATGGAACGACTTGGCGCATTTTACGTCGAGATCTTAAATTGAAAGCGTACAAAATACAGCTTGTGCAACAACTGAAGCCGCTCGACCTTCCCAAGCGACATCGCTTCGCTGTATGGGCTCTTGAAAAGTTCCAAGAAGATCCGACGTTTTCGAGGCAAACTCTGTTCAGCGATGAGGCCCATTTCTGGCTCAATGGGTATGTAAACAAACAAAATTGCCGCATTTGGGACGAAGAGAAACCTGAAAAGATTCAAGAACTGTCACTTCATCCAGAAAAAACAACGGTTTGGTGTGGTTTGTGGGCCGGTGGAATCATTGGTCCATATTTCTTTAAAAATGATACCGTTGCGAACGTAACCGTCAATGGCGACCGTTATCGTGCCATGATAACCGACTATTTGATGCCTGAAATTGAAGCTCGTGATCTCGGCGACATTTGGTTTCAGCAAGACGACGCCACTTCCCACACGTCGCATCAATCAATGGATTTATTGAGAGAACACTTCGGTGAGCACATAATTTCACGTTTTGGGCCGGTCGATTTGCCACCAAGATCGTGTGATATCACACCGTTAGACTTTTTCCTGTGGGGATGTGTAAAGTCTAAAGTTTGTGCGGACAAACCCGCTTCGATTCAGTCGAAATGCTCGAACGAGTCATCGAAAATTGGACTCAACGGATGGACCATCTGCGACGTAGCAACGGCCAACATTTGATAGACATAATCTTCAAAAAATAAATGCCAAAGAATGTTCTTTCAAATGATAATAAACATTCCCCATTAAATTTGAATTTTCTGTGTTTTTTCTTTTAAAAAGTTTAATTGTTTATTAAAATTTTTAAAAAATATAATATTTAAAAATTCTTTAAAACTTAAGCATTTTTTTTTAATAAAACAAAGAAAATAATGATTGGTTTTAAAGATAAATTTAAACAAAATTGATTATAAAGTCAATTAAAATATATTAAGAGTAATAATAAATTAAAATAAATAAATAAAAATATTAAATAAATAATTTAAAATAAATATATTTTTTATCGTAAATTTATTGCTCGGTACATAATAAGGAAAAAATATAATTCAGATGTTCTGTTAGATAATATTAGTTTATTTCTTCACGCTAGGTCCATTCATCTTATTTAAAATGGCGATTTAACCTATAAAAAAATCTTATATATATATATATATATATATATATATATATATATATATATATATATATATGAGTGATACCAGAGAGCTACTTATATGAGAAGTTAAGCCAATGACCGGTCAGTCCAAAATTTGATATTCAGATTTATACTTAATCAAGCATTAGTCAAAACTATTATTGTTATTATTGTATTGATTGTTTTGTAAAGTTAATACGGGAACTATACACGTTTAAATGGTTCCTGGTAGAGTTTCTTATATGGGCGCCTGGTCAACTTTATTCGGGTCTTCATGTTGCTGAATTTTGCCATCTTTAAAATATTTATTAGCGTTATCGTTTCCCTGAAAATTTGTGTCGGTTGGACAGTTTTTAACTAAATTCTTAGTAAAAAGCATATATATCATTTGCATTTTATTGATGTGTATACAAAAATTTAGTAAAATGGACAGATTTATTTTGAAAATCTTAACTTAATATTACATTATTTTTAAAACCTGCTAAAATAAGGATTCTTGTAATCAGCGTAACATAATAAATAGAATTTTGATGTCTTACTTGAAAGAGTTATTCATTATATGTAGAATATAGTTTTATACTGAGGTCAGTGAGGTTTTGCTAGTTGATGTATATCCTAGAGGCCAAATTTGTTATTTTTCTTTCACATACATATATACATACATACATACACACGATGAGACAAGAAAAATTTCAAAAGCATAACATCGATTTGGTACATCTATATTATTTCGTTTTTAATCAAAAATAACTAATTGAATGCCATCACAATGTGAATTTTGCTACCAAAGTTAGAATGGTCCCTTTTAGAGGAAGAGTATTCTTAATTATTGGGAAATCTCTAAGAAATCATTGTTACTTATCTCTGGAAGTTTAAGATAATAAAAAAAATAATTTGTTTGTTTTGTATTTTTATAAAGATTGTCAAAATGTTAAATTGTTATTTCAAATCCAGTAAAATAAAATATTAAAATTAAATAATTAATTGAATAAAATTAAAATTTTAACGAAACAACAATGATTTATTTAAAAAATTTTTAGTTTTTATTTTTGCTGTGCATTGAAAGAAAAAAAAATCCGCAAAAAGCATGCTTTTTTTATAATGATTAAGAAATACCGCCAAAAGCCATAAATAAAACGTGCACACAATACATGTTCCAAGCCAACATGTATGAGTTGTAAACTCGACTATTGCAAGCACAACATATTAAATGGGGTTTTATTTTTTTATACATATTTGTAGTATCTTTTTTTTAAGTTTTACTTAGCTAGTTTTACAAAGATGCTTGGCGGTATAAAACAGTTTTAAACGGGACAGCTTAAAGAAAACACGGATTTATAATTTGGAATGGTGAAAAAAAAGAATAAATAAAGAAAATTTGAAAAACATAAAAAATAACAAAGAAAATTATTTTAAAAAATTAAAGAATTATAATAAAAAATATTGTCAAGAAAAAAGTGTAATTATTACTGGTTTAACTGACCCAATTACTATAAATGATTACTGTGCGAATATTTTATGATATATTATTAGCAAAAAAATAAAAACGTGTTGCAATATTTTCTTCGCTAATAAGTATTAAATTTCAAATGTGTCTTTTTATTTATACTTGGTAAATCTAAAGAAAATATTAGAAAAAATAAATAAATATTACTAAAACTTTCAACGCGTGTATTTAGTGCATTTAATAATTTTTTTGTTTATTGCATTTTTGCTTTAAAAAACAACGAAAGAAAATAAGTGAAACAAAATATAAATTTCTGTTTTTCTTTGTATCTAACAAATCTAAATGTACATAGATTCATAACCATCAAACTCAGCTGGTTGATTGACTTGTTTCAGAAGTTTTATAGCGATTTTTACTAAACGTTGTTAGAAAAGTGTTCATAATTATTTCTTAATATTTCTTGTCATTGTTTACTTTTGGAAAAAAAAAGACAAACAAACAATCCTGTTTTCAACGCAATTTTAGGAAAAGAAGAAAAAAAGAAAAGCTACAACTTGTTGTATATATTGGTTTGCTACTGAAAACTGTTGCTGCTGCTGCTGCTGGTTTAGAAAAATGTGTCAACAACTTTGAGTGCAAGAGCAAATACTTTTAAGTAAGTCATTAAGTACAGGTATTTAAATAAATAATGCTATTTATAAACAAAAACATTTCAATTTTGTAATACATTTTAAAAATGTTATATTGAAAATAAGTGTAATTTTTTTAATAATGTTTTTGTTAATTTAAAAAGGTTAAAAGACTCAAGTCAACAACTTTGTTTCCAAAACAAACAAAAGATTTAAGACACAAACTTGTTACAAGGTAAAAGGAAATTTTAATTCTTTTGCTAATTTAAAGAACATTTTCTTAAGAAAATTATTAATTTCCAAAGAGTTAATTTACAAAATTTTTTTCTTAAGACTCTTAAATGCGGATATTAAACAAAAGACTTAAGACACAAACTTCTTTATTGAAAAGTGTCAATTTAAATTATTTTGCAAAATTATTTCTAATCTAGATCAAGAAAGAGTATTTATCGAAAATACTTAACCCTCTAACGGAAGAAAAAAATTTAAAAAAATCAATTTTCTACTTTTAATCCAACTAAAACAAGTAAGAAAGATATAGTCGGTCAAGTCCGACCATATGATAACTTACACCATTGTGTATTGCATCAAAATTTCAGGAGGGGACCTATAATGAACCTGTGGTCAATTTTGTACAAATACTTGTATTAAGAGTAATGTATATGTATTTCTGTTGAACACATACAAATGTATATACATACACACTTATGCATAATATTTCAACTAACATTTATATGGTATTTTTGCTCTTTAGGGTTATTTCCGGAAGTTTGACTTATATCGGATTATGGACTGATTGTTATAAAATTTGGCACTGTGGTTTCTTATATAAAACTTATTTTCGTTAAGTAATAACTTGACATTTTGGTGGATAGCTATGGTTAATTGTAGACCAATTTTCATGAAATTTATACTTATAGACCACATACATACATACGTACGTATTCATAATATTTTAACTAACATTTATATGGGTTTTTTGATCTTTAGAGTGATTTCCGGAAGTTTGACTTATATCGGAGTTATGATCAATTATGGACTGATCCTTATAAAATTTGACACCATGAGGGTGAAGTGTATATGAGAACTATGGTTATTTGTAGACAGACCGATTCTCATGAAATTTAATATAAAGATTTATACTTAATAGACTTCAATAGAACTTAATTTTGCGAGATTTTATTACATATTTCCATATTTTTAAGGCTCGTTAAACTCTTATCCCGCGAGCACATTTATATGGGAGCTATGTGAAATAATGGGCTAATTTCAATAGGGTTCGACCTTGGGCTATTTAAGGCATATATGGGAAATTCTCTTCTTACGTTTACCTTTAACAAACCGACCTAAAACCTCAAATATTTTTTTTAATTTATATTTTTTAAATTAACTTTTGAAGCAGTTATGTTAACAATAAAAACTCAAAAACTGAATTAGTTCCATGTGGTACCATCAAGCACTCAAAGTTAAAAAATCGTAGAAAGTGTGTTTAAATAACATTTTTTTTTATTCCTGATTCTTTCTAGAAATAGGCCAAATAATGTTTAATCAATGTGTCCTTGACTATTGTTATATTATATTATAGACAAGTAATGAAACCAAACTTTACAAAGTTTTCATTTTTCCAGTTTTTCGAATAGAAAATTTGCGCCCTTCTTTCGAGTGTTATAAAATAAAGAATGTAGATTTTTTGCTCTTGTAATTATAAATCGTTTGAGATAAATCACATTAATATGTCTTCAATAGCAGTGCTATAGGGGGTGCCCAAACTTGAGGAGCAAAAAGGTGAATGGCTTTAAGACGTGTCTTTTTAGCGAGACCCACTCATAGCGTAATTTTAATGCAGCTAAAATATCGATTGATTTAAATAGGTTTACAAATTACATTTTAAAAATGTTGCGGTGCAATATGATAAAATTGTAACAAGAGTTGTAAAATCTATGTCAAAAATGTCTGTTTTATTCTTAACTCTACTATATGACTCTATATTAAGGCTAGCACATATTTCAATACAGTGGAAATGCTCAGAAATTATAATGATTAATAAAACAAAATAAGCCAGAAAGTGAAATATCTTCACACAGACCAATCAGTCTATGCCTCTATTTTTCAAACTATTTGAGAGATTGTTTTTATATAGATTATTACCTATTTTGGAAAAACAAAAAATATTCCACCAGATCATAAATTTGGTTTCCGGCAAAGGACATGGAACACCAAAACAGTGTCATGGAGTAGTTATATTAAATTGCAAAAACGTTATAACTCTTCAAAGTCGATCTAAAATTTTGCATACTTTATATTAGTATTTTTTACATTTTTTGTGAAATTATATGTATAATAAGTTGTCTTTTAGTTAAACGAAATATAGGTTTCAAAAAAAAAAAAAAAATTGTATAAGAAGTATTCATGACCTGAGATTGCGGTAGCCTTAGTATTTCATTAATCATCGAGGCACATCCCAGGCGCTAATTGCAGTCGGTAAAAATGATGAAAACAGATTTGTGATCGCGATTATGTCCAAAAATATAAAACTTACCGAACCTCCTTCAATTTGGATTTTATATAAGTCTGTGTAAGTTACATATGTGCATTTATTATTGATATCGGACTTAAAATGGATTTTTAAAATATTTTCAAAATTCTGAATTTTTACTATCATAACATAAACTGTCATTTCTTCTCCATTAATATCATTTTTAAAAAATGTTTTGATTTTTAAATGTTAAAAATATGACAAAAAAAATTGTGTAAAATTAAAAAGCGGGAAAATCTTTGTTAATTATAATTTGTTTAATAAAATTTTAAAAAATCACTATGATCGCGATTATTTGCAGTATCATCAGCCATATCGTATCACTTTTAATTTGTATTTTAGATACATTGATATGGATTATATACCTGTGGTAATATTTTATATATTGTTAAGAATGGAATTTTGCCAATTTTTTTTTTAGCTTGCTATCTTAAACCTCCATAACACTAACGCCGTTTGCTAAAAGTCATTCACACGAACAGATTTGTGTTTCATTGAAGCCTGATAATATTGTTACTAGGCTGATCGATTAATCGACTGTTTGAAGAAACCAAATTTCGAATAGTTCGAATATTTGGAATTTTCAAAAAAAAGGTGGTTGCATTTTATGAAATTCCAAAAAATCGGTTAACCGGTTTTTTAGAAAGTTGTACCTCAAAAAATTTTATAATATTCAAGTTAAAATTTTTTAAATATAATTATTTTAAAACATAAATTTCTATTAAGGTAATAAATCATCGTCATCAAAAATGAAACTAAGTGTTATATAATATGTACAGGAACTATGACTTAATATGGAAAAAGCATGACGCAAATTTTGCGAAAGTGACTTTGAAGGTAGACTTCCTTCAAATACTACTCCTTTAAAGAATTAAGAAAGCTATTATTACAATTATTGAATTATAGAAACCCTAAATTTTTAAATTGTTTGTAAGAATGTTACAGGTGTTACAAGAGAAAAAACAAACTAATTTCATTGATATGCATATTTCATTCAAGATTATTATTAATTTAATATTTGTTTAAACTTATAGAATTAATTTCAATTTAATCTTAAACTGTATTTATAAAACACAACAATAAAGTATACTTTATGTATACTAATCAGTGAATAAATTCCTTAAAATATAATTTTATTTTTAAAACCGTTTTTTGTGTTAAAAAAAAATCAATTTATTCGACTTTCGAAAAAAAAACCGTAAGTACTCATACCGAAAAACCGGTTAGAAAACCGAATCGATCACCCTAATTGGTACTAAATAGAGTTTGAGGAAATGCCCATATACCAAATTTCAGCAAATTATTTTCAAAATTGTAACCTGTAGTTTGACTATAAGGTTTACATGGATGAACGGTCAGACGGACTGACGTTAAATCGACTCAGCTGGTAATTCTAAGCCGTGGTATATATTAAGGTGGATCTTGGACCAGAGGATACATGGATGAATGGTCAGACGGATAGACGGACGGACATCGTTAAATCGACTCAGCTGGTAATTCTAAGCCGATTGGTATATATTAAGGTGTATCTTGGACCAGATGATACATGGATGAACGGTCAGACGGACAGACGGACGGACGGACGGACATCGTTAAATCGACTCAGCTGGTAATTCTAAGCCGATTGGTATATATTAAGGTGGATCTTGGACCAGAGGATACATGGATGAACGGTGAACCAGACGCTAATTGAAATCCTTGAAAATAATGCAAAAAGATATCAAAAATCTATGTACACTTTATTCTATCTATTTTATAAAAGAAGGTTTAAGCAAATTTGTGGTAGCGATTATGTTCTGTAATATAAAACTTACTGAACCGCCTTTAATTTGAATTTTATATAAGTCTGTGTAGTATTTCCGGGTGTTATAAACATCAGAACAAACGCATTATACTCTCCCCACCTATGGTGGTGTAAGGTTCAAATATAATTAGTATAAAATTTTTAGAGGATTTAAAGTCCATATATTTAGTTTATTACATGAAATATTAAACAGAGTGATTATAATAAAAAAAAAACAAAAATATATATTATTTTTTTAACATTCATTTCATTTTTTACTTTCTTAAATGTAAAAGGGCATAAGTAATTAAATATATATTTCCCCAAATTTTCAAAATTCATATTAAAATCATTCATTTGGAATGTAACATAGTGCAGTTTGTAGATATGGGTGAGTACATTAACTAATTTTAGAATTTTCAATATACAACCAAAATCGGGAGTTAATTCCAAAAAAACTGATTTTTCATACTTTGCGACCTTAAGAATTTTTATCTCGAATATCTGTTATTCAATTAAATTTTTTCAAACAGCATTAAAAAGAAGGTATTTTACCCTTTTTAAAAAGTATATATATATTATTATACATAATAAAGCTGTGCAAGATATTAAGGACACAAACTTAGTTTTTTTATTTTTTTATTATTATTTTTTGAAATTTTCAGTCATTTCTGATCCATACTTTATTAGAATATATATTTTTTTTTCTTATTTTTTCCTAATACTATATTATATTAGGAATAAAATTAGCCATCACTTGATAAAATCGGATTAGAATTGTACAACATTTGATTTTTTTCGATATGTTAAAACTCACATCCTCCTGTTATTTCACGTATATTTTGTTGTAGCCATTATTTTACATCATATATATATATGGCAACAACAAAATATATGTAATTTTTTTTTTATTGAAATATTTATCTATAATCTATTTGCACAATAATAAGTAAATTTGATAATATAAATTAATTAACATACGTTAGTAAACTTAAGCAAGCTTAATAAACTAAGCATTAATATTAAATATTGTTACGAAATTGTACTTGAATTCAAAATAAAACGGTTTTAACGGCTGGTTTAAATTAAAATTTTTCTCAATGCTTCTCGACCTTTCTGTTAACATATCTGTAGAAATTATTAACATAGCTGTAAACCTACAACATTGAATGAAAAGCTTTTGCCATTGTTTGTAAGTATGGCAACACTAAATATTTAAGCTGCTAACATTAACATCGAAAGCTCTAGTTTGTCCGTTAAGAACATTGTAGAAAGAAATAGAGCTTTCGAGAAACATCTTGAAGGTAATGCAGTGTATATAAATTGGCTATGACAACACCATTGAGGCAGTCTAATTGGAAGCATCGTTAAGTAAAGACAAATTAACATACCTTGGCTGTATATTCCTGTACATTATTAAAGTGTGCTGTAAAAAGTGTGTGATTTAAGTGTGTGTGTGTGTGTATATTAGAACACAAGTGGCTATTTAAACTGTTATTGTTGTACATTTTTAAATAAAATAAGGAGCCGTTATAACTTTTAAACTACTGAACTGCTTTTATTTGCAATCAAAGTATACGGGTTATTTAAAGGAAATAAATCACCGTTTTTAAAAGGTAAAAATGTAACCATATTAATATTAGATATTTTACATTAAAAGAAAAATTAATAATTATAATAAAAATATGGATATTTCTTAGTTGATGTTTATTCAAAAATACATAAAATATTAGTATTATTTCCTATATGGTAGATTCATATGTTAGAGTCCTTTTTAATATTATAACTTCCTTTGATACATACAGGTAACTTTCCTGTATTTAAATATAGCAATAATGTATTTAAAACTTTTAAGCAACCTTCGTTAATCCGCTTTTTGAAACATTCAAGTAAATAGGGTTATTGCTAACGTACTAGGGTGGTTGCTAAGACAATTTAAATGCCTGGAACTAAAGTTATTGATTTCTTTATTAACAAATGGTATTTTAAAGATCCTCATGAATTTGTTTGTTTGTTTGTTACAAACCAGGGGGCGTTAACTGTCATTCTAAGTGTTTTTGTCTGGTATTTTTGTAAAATTTCTAAATTGAAATTACTTGTTGTTCCCCAAAGCTGGATACTGCAGGTCCAAACAGGATTCAGTATGGAATTATATATTTTGATTTTGTTTTCCAGACTTAGCTCTGATTTGGATTCTAACAGCTAATACAGTTTTTTTAGTTTTTATATTAAGGTGTAGTCTTTTTACCTTGATATAATCTTTCCAAGTCAACCTTTTAGCTAAATGCATTCCCAGATATTTAACTGAATTAGTTTTTGGACATTCTTTTTTTTTTAATGAAAATGTGATGTGATTGGATTTTTCTGTATTAATAATATTTTCCATTTGGATAACCATTTTCCCAACAAGTGAAGTTCTTTTTGTATTGTTGATGAAGCTTCAATTGACGATTGATTCGATACTAGGGTGATCGATGTGGTTTTTCAATCGGATTTAAAACCGGTTTTTCCTAGCCATCGGTTTTTATCAAAATGTCTTTTTTTTCGGATATCGAATAATCCGATTTTCAAGCCAAAAATCGGTTTTTTCGGTTTATTTAATTTTCAGTATTTTTTGTTATTCTCCCTTTGCATTTCATTTAATAATTTTGAAGAAGTCCAAGAAAATAATATTTTTGATTTAGGTGATAATGTTTGTTTAAAAAACAATTTAAAAACAATTATAGACTGACTTAGGATCATGTATTAAAACCTTTAATAAATCGCCCGAGAAAACATAAAAAGCCATAGACTACAGGTAAAGAGGGAACTTAAACTAATTCTGGATGTGAAGCACCATTGGAATTCCATGGCAAAAATGATTTCTCAATTCTTAAGAATTTATAAGTTTGTAAATTATGCATTTTTAGATTTGGGACAATTACCTTTTAATGAAAAGGAAATTAAATTATTGAGTGAATTAAATAATAGTTTCTACTAAGAATTCAACTAACCTTCTAGAAACTGAAGGGATCTTTATATTTCTCTTTAAAAGACCTTTAAAAATTGAAAACCCATTGGCAGAGGATTTACTTGAATGTTTCAAAAAGCGGATTAACGAAGGTTGCTTAAAAGTTTTAAATACAGGAAAATTACCCAAAAGCGATCATTTTCTCAAATACTCTTCTGCGACTGAAACCAAGAAATTTGCCTGTAAATTATACAGTCGCTTATTCGGCGAAGAGGAGAATTGTTTTTCCGATGAAAAAGACGATGTAGCAATAAATGATTCCGAGAATTTGGAAGTTATATTAAATAATACCAATAAAAATATACAGAATCCTAAAAGCAATAAAACAAGCCAAGGGAGTATTTTAACTGTTTTTATATATTTAGACAAATGAAAAAAAAGTCTGAAAGACTACAGAAATTATATAATGCTTTAATAACTGTATCTCTAGCACTTCAGGCGAAAGATCGTGTTTTATGTGTAGTTTTATAAAAAACTAAAGAAAAGAACAGGTTAACCGGTTTTTTCTGAATTTCCAAAAGTATAACCGGTTTTTTCAAAATACCAACTATTCGAATTATTCGAAAATCGGTTTCTCAAAAAAGTCGAATAATCGATCACCCTATTCGATACTAATAAAGTAGTATCGTTCGCATAAGTAGCTACTGGTATGTCGGAAGTAAAAATTATATACAAGACAGGTCCAAGAACACTTCTTTGAGGCACTATTTTTTACAAAAAAAAAGCTCCGCCAAATAAGATTTTAATATAAAGTAAAAAGTTGTTGGTAAGAAAGTTTTAAGTTTAAATAAAAGTCCTTTATGCCAGACTCTATCAAATGCTTGCTTTACATCTAGAAATACCGCACAATAATATTCCTTTTTTCAAATGAGTGAGAAATGACATTAACACTCTATGACACTGTTTTGGTGTTCCATGTCCTTTGCCGGAAACCAAATTGATGATCCGATAGAATATTTTGTTTTTCCAAAATAGGTAATAATCTACATAAAAACAATCTCTCAAATAGTTTGGAAAATAGAAACAATAGACTGATTGGTCTGTATGAAGATATTTCACTTTCTGGTTTACTAATCATTATAATTTCAGCGCATTTTCACTATATTGGGATATATGACAGCTTTAATATAGAGTTATATAGTAGAGTTTTGACATAGATTTTACAACTCTTGGTCCAATTTTATCACAGCCTGGGGATTGTACTGAATTAATCAGTAGACTAGTTTCAGTTTCAACTTCTTTTGGACAAGACGAATCTAAAAAATTAAGAATTTCATTTTCCTTATTTGTGTTTGGCATATTTGAAACGTTTGTTGAAGGTATTTTGAAAATGTGTCAGCTTTACTTTTATTACTTCTGTACCAAGATCCATTCATATCTTTAATAGGTATGTTTCATTTAACTGGTTTCTTGAGGTATTTTGTAGCATTCCATAGTTTGTACTCATTTTGTCTTTTGTGTCACCCAAATTGTTCAGAAAATTTGTCAACTGCTCATTTTTAATTTCAGCAATATGTCTTCTTGGGTGCTTAGTTGTTTGGTTATAATTAGTTTTGTCCAATTCATATCTGCTCGGTTGCCAAATTCGTCTAAGTCTTCTTTTATTCCTTATCAAATTTCTTATTTCAATGGATATGATTATATTGTTACTACGAGGGCGGTTCAATATTTCCGTGACTTTTTGAACTGGAGAAACATTTGACTAAGTGTATTGAGTTAAAAGGAGATTATGTTAAAAAATAAATTTTGGTTTTGCAAAAAAAAAACTGTGTTTCATTCAAAAAGTCACGGACTTATTTATCCGCCCTCGTATTATAACTTGTTGTTTGTGGAGTAGATAAAAACGCTGCTCCATGGACCATATTAGTAACTTTTTCCACACCATCTTCAAGTTCATCTTTAATTGTATTTTTCATCTATTCTAACTTTGATATAGTTTTACCTTTTTTTTTTGCAGTAAAAAACTTTATATTTTTCAATACTGACTGTAAATCTGCATTATAGCAAGCAATTATTAGTGTATGGTCACAATTGAGATCATTACTAACAGTAATATCTAATAGGTGACTAGGTAAATCAAAATAAATGAAAAAAAAAATTCTTGTAGATCCGGAATTTTATATGGATCACTTGACCAATATATAGGTTTTCAAGTAGAAAGTGTTTTATAATGGTTCTTAAAAAGTTATCTTCCTTTTGGATTTATTAATCTAAAGCCCCACCACATATGCTTAACATTAAAATCTCCACCAATAATAAATCTAGGACCCAACAAACTAAAAAAAGGTTTCATAATCTGTAACAGTTAGATTATGTTTGGGGAGAAAATAAACTGAATATATCCAGACATTGTTGTTGTTACATTTAATTTTTATACCACTTGCTTGTATTGAAGGTTTAATTATGGCTAATAGTAAATCAAATTTAATAGTAGATTTAACTAAAATTGCTGAACCAGCATGTGACTTACCATCAGGGTGATTAGCTGGTAAAAGTTCATAATTTCTTATTTTAAAAAAAGGTTTTTGACGTCAAATGTGTTTCAGATATCATTAATATATCCAAATATTGGAAGAAAAGAAAAATTACTATTTCCTTATTATGATTGAAAGCACCGTTAGCATTCCTTGTTGCAAGCTTTAAGTTTATTTGCAATTTCATATTGAAAAACAAAAGACTTAAGACAGATACATTTTATGAATAGAAAAGTTTAATTCTGTTTTATACAAATTTATTGACAATATATGTATTTCTAAATAATTTATTCAATTTATAATTTACACTTTTGTTATAGTTTGCAAGACTTTTATAAACAAAACAAAAGATTTAAGAAACCTAAGATTTAAGTCATTAAAAGTAACTTAAAAAAAAATATAAAGAAGCGAAATGTTGATTTATTTTCTTTTTTTAGCTTTTCAAATTACTTTTTAACAATATAATACATACATAGACTTTCGATATTGTTTATGAAATTTAAAAACTAAATAATTTTATTAACATAAATTTTGCTAAATTTCTGTATATAATTTTAAAAATATATTTTTTTATTATATTGAGCAGAATTATAACAGAAATTTTTAAACAATAAAAACTTTAGCTGAAATTTTAAACACGTTAGTATAATTCCTTTGAAAACTAAAGTGTGTAATTTTTCAAACTCAGCTGAGTTTTTCCTATATTATAAGGTGATAATAATAAATTAACTTACATTTTAAAGTTCCATCTTAGAATTTATCTTTAATGCAAATTGTAAATAATAAAATTATGTCATTTACCTGAAATGAAAAGAAAATTATTTAATTAATATCATAATATTTTCTATAACTAATAAAATTATATTTATTCTCTAGAAACGATATTTTTAAAAATACTTTTCTTAACAACATTTTCAATTAATTTTTAAAAATTAAAGTTCAAAGTTAAATGAACTTGTAAAATCAACACTAACACCCCCATGCAAATTAACATTTCTATTATAAAAAATTAAAAATAAAAAAATAAAATAATATAATTTTAGCTTAAATTGACTATGAAGTCTATGAAGTCTATGATACAAGACTAAATATGTTTTCTATATAAAACAAATAAATACAAAATAAACAGACAATGACAAACGGATGTCAACTGATTACTCTATTATTATGATCACTGCTTTACACCCTACATTCTGTAATAATAATTTGTAAATCATTAGGGTACCCATGAGCAATTTGTAAAGATTTGAGATAAAATTTGAAAGTTGAAATGATCTCTACAAAATATTTAATATAGGTAGAGTGCTACATGCGGATGTGCCGAATTTTATATACACTACACCCGCGTTGAGATGTGTCATGAAAATATAAGAAATTTTAAAGTTTTTAGTATTATTAAGTCTTATTATGTAAAACGAAATTTGTATGAAGAATTTTTTTTTTTAATTTTAATGTTTTCCATACAAATTTCTGCCGTTTGAAAATGTTTCATTTTACCAAATGAGGCCTATAATAAACATTCTTAGTATTTTTAAAATATAAGTAAATAAAAAATGTATTAAATAATTTACTTTTTTATATGAAGTTGCAATATAATTAAGATTTTATAAATAACTAATAAATTTAAAACTTTGAAATTTTACAAATGCTCAGATACACTCGTGCATATTCCTATAAACGCATTACAAATTTTTGTTTTTCTTTGAGGTATATTCGTTTCACTTAAGCAAAAATAATGTTGTGTTGTTACTTTTTTTATATAAGAAATATTTATTTTTTGCTTTTGTTGTTTTTTTTTTTTTTTAATTTAAAAATCAGAACATATTAGTGATCATTTCAATGGAATATTCCTATAAACGCGGTAGAAAAAAATTTGTCTAAAAAATTATTGCAAAAAATATATTAAAAAATTTTAACAGTTTTATTTGTTTGTTTCACTTAAACTAAGTTCCTGATGAAAACATCTCTGTTTACTGAAAATATTTTTGTTTTAATTGGGAAATTTCATCAGCTTAAAGAATGCCCAAAGGAAATTCTCTTACAGACCAGAAAAAAAAAACTCAAATTCAATTTTTTCGTGTTCCAGGCAGTTCTAACAGAGAAATTTGACAAAAAATTACTCGTTCGGAAGGAGTTATTCGAGGCTATTTTAAGAAAGAGCGGAAACCAATAAAATATAATCAAAAATTAACAAAAAAAGCAAATTAATAAAATAAAAGAAAAAGCCACCCACAATAAATTAAATGCTACACAATTAAAAAATAAACTTGACCTTCCTCTCACTTCCAAACATGTTGCACAGATTTTGCGAACAGTAACATAAAATGGAAGAAACCAAAATGTAAATCAATGTTAAAACAACATCATAAGGAAATAGTTTAAAATTTGAGCGCAAATACATGAAATGGACAGATGAGTGGAATAAGATTAACTTTTCTGATGCAAATAAATTCAATTTGTATGGTCCCGATTCATATTTTTGCTATTGGCATAATTTGAGATCGAACGAAATTTGTATGTCGAAACGCACTGATGTCATATATGAAAATAGGACGAATAGGTCCAGGGAAAGAATTATCCCCCATACAAAGAAAATATACATTTTCTCATCTAAAGAACTCTTACAGTAAAAGTTTAAAAAAAATTAAAAGTAATTTTCATAACAAATTTCGAATAAGGTGAATAGGTCCAGAGGGAGTAGTAGCTCCCATATAAAGTAAATATGAGTTATCACGTCAAATAGGGAAGAGAAGAGTACCGGTAAAAGCTAGTAAATAAGAAACTTAATACTTTGGAATTTTATAAAAGTTTGCATATCTTTAAGATAGATATATTCACTACGGTGCAGAAAAAAATATTTTATAATTGTAAGACAATATTAAGTAAAAAAAAAGGGTATGGGGGAAATTTATGCACGGATTTGACAGATTTAAAAAACGAAATTCTAAAAAAAATATTTGCGATACATTTATGCAAGAATGACTCCCATAGCTTGTATAGAAGTTTTAAAAAATCTAATAACGCGTTTTGATCTATAACGTGGCCAATACTGGATCTACTTAGTTCATTTTTTAAACACAAAAATTCTTTTAAAAATTTTCCATTTTTCTGTGAATGAAGAACAAAGTATCTAGTTTACAAAGATGCTTTAAAAAAAAATTTAAAGAACAATAATATGCCTTAGTTTATTTTTGTTTGAATATGACCGACATCTCTTTTACTAACGGACCGACTGGGATCATTTCTTCAGCACAAAAATTCAGAAAATAGTTTTATATAAGAGCTTCAGAAAATCTAAAACCGGTTGGAAAAACCATTTTTAATATTTTTGCTATTTTCAATAGAAAAGTTCTTAGAAATTTTACAAAAGTTCGCATACAGTGGTGCATATTTCTATAAACGCATTTAAAATTTTTGTTTTTCTTTGTTTTTCTTAACCAAAACGGTTCAAAAATAGTGGAGATATTAAAAAAAATGGTTTTTAACCATTTTGGTTAAGAGAAGCGAATATTCCTCAAAGCTAATTTTAAATGCGTTTATAGGAATATGCACCAGTGCATGCGAACTTTTGTAAAATTTCAAAGTTTTAAATTTATATATGTATATATGGTTAAGAGAAGCAAATATTTCTCAAAGAAAAACAAAAATTTTAATTGCGTTTATAGGAATATGCACCAGTGTATGCGAACTTTTGTAAAATTTCAAAGTTTTAAATTTATATATGTATATATGGTTAAGAGAAGCAAATATTTCTCAAAGAAAAACAAACATTTTAAATGCGTTTATAGGAATATGCACCAGTGTATGTGAACTTTTGTAAAATTTCAAAGTTTTAAATTTATATATGTATATATGGTTAAGAGAAGCGAATATTCCTCAAAGAAAAACAAAAATTTTAAATGCGTTTATAGGAATATGCACCAGTGGAAGCGAACTTTTGTAAAGTTCTCAAAAAAATCTACAGCCTACATTATATCATTTTTCAAGTGAAAATAAAAAATGTAATTTGTAAGAATGTTTTTTTTTTAAGTTTTCTATAAAAAGATTTATTAAAAATTTTTTACAAAAAGAAATTTTGTATTTTTTAAATAAAAATTATATGAATTCCTTCTTCTTCTTCAAATAAAAAACTCATTCAATTACGTAACTAAGTATTTGCTCAAAAAGAAAGGAAAATATAAATATTAATAATTCTTGTGAAATTTAACTTTTTTATTTTCTTTTCAAATTAATCCTATTAGTAATTGATTGCATTACAGTATTTTGTATTTAATTGTTATACATGCTACATATTAGCAATATTAAAACTTGTATTTATTTCGTTAATTTTTATTGGTCATGCTATATAAAGTTTATTCAAGTTAAAATAAAACCACATTAAATAATTGTTACAAAATATTTCATAATCTCTGGTCTTTCTTTCATAGTTTTTAATTAGCAAATGTGGATTATTTAGTTTATTTAAAAATTACTGGTATAATAAATTTCTTAAAAATAAATCGTCTATTGTTAAAATTATAGCATATAACAATTTTATTTTTTCCTTGTAATCAAATAATATTCGATATGATTTTGTTTAATAATTTTAAATCTTATATACAAAGTCTGAATATATTTTCTATTGATATTTCAATGATTTGTGTTCATATTGTAGTCATTTAAAAAAAGAAAAACTGCCTGAGTGCCAGCCTAAGTCATGTATAATGGCTAAAATATAAATGTATGTTTAATAATAAAATTAACATACACTCGAAAAAAAAATTAATATTTTCATATATTCATATTTTTAGTAAAATCTGTAAATGATTAGTAGTCATTTAAAATAAAAAAATAAAAAAATATTTATAGAAAAACAAAAAGAAATACTAAATTGAGATTTTAAATCAACTTACATTTTTTCTTAGTGTATTTTTTTATTCATACTTTTAATGTCAGCACATTATAATTCAAAAATCAAACATGATACCATACAATTTGTAAACTTTTTGCATAAAATTATTTTGTAGCATTAAACACTAAATAAGGAAAAATTATGGAGTAATAATTCATTCATAAGAAAAACAAACAATCAAATAAATCTGATATGATTTGTAGCTACAAAAGCTCATAATCATATAATACATGAAATAAATTCACTTCGCTTCATTTTTTTTTTTTTTTGGCTCCAAATTTAGGAAAATTATAGGAAATACCAAAATTATTAACAAAATAATACAAATTTATATTAATTTGTATTTTGTTATTTTTAAAAGATTCTATCTACATTTTTCAACTTTTTAAATGAAACTTCCCAGCAAAAACTTTGCTTGCAGGTATAATTGGAAACAAAAATAAACTACTTATTTTTTGCCTGAATAACTAGTTATTTTTGTTCGAGTTGTCCACAAATTCATGTAGTTATTTTTTGACTCTAGGGGTACTAAAAAATATGTATCCAAACGAAAAAAAAAATAAAAAAAAAAACAAAAAAATTTTGCCGTCAGTGAGAATCGAACTTGGACACAAACTAACCATTCGTTTTTACTGACTAACGTCTTACTTAGTACACCATCTCGCACAAAGCAGCTTAAGCGACAAAAACTCTATTTAGTTTAAAATATCTTTTTAGACATTTTGTTATAAAAAACTAACAGCTTTAGAATGGGGTTGAACCAACAACCTTCTGGTTGTTAATCCGGCGCTCTAGCCAGCTCATCCATGTGATTGCAGTATTACTGCGCTATTATACTATTGAGTACTTATTAATGTAATACAGAGTAGGCAAATAATAATGACACCTCATTACCAAGAAACTACTTTAATAAGTAGTTGTTATTACCGAAAACCAAAAAGTTTTTTGCTGGGTTGCTTATTACCGTCAGTGAATCAGAATCAAATCAAATAGTTTTATATTGCCTTGAATTTTGGTGTAGAATATGGAGTGATCTTAGGTTGATTTATAGTTCTAAAAACATATAACAACTATATATATGTTAATCCTTCTTTCTTTAATTTCAATGTTTTTTTTATAAATACCATATTTTGGGAAATACACCCCCGAACTTTAAATCGTAAAATATTAATTATTCAATATTAATAAGAAAAACTTATTTCATATATATTTTTAAAGATAATTTTATTACCTTTAACAACAAACCTTAATGAATCTTGTAGCCTAAATAGTTTGCGGGATACTTGAATTTTTATAACAGGTCTCGTCATTCTTAAAATTCACATTTTGTATTTGTATATCTTAGCACATGCAGAAAAAAAAATCATATATTTGAAAATTTTTTTTTTCATAAATATTATGAATTGAACATGACTTTTTTTCCCAAACTTTTTTCATAAAAACAAAATTTTGTTCATAGATATTATTAAATTGTTCATAATGAAAATTTTAGTAATTTTGAAAAATTTTGTTAAATCTTTGGTTTAGGTTAATAGATTTGATTGCAAATGGTAAATGAAATGAAAATCTCTAAAAAATGTCTACAAAAAAGAATGTTTAAAGATTTAAAGATTTGCATAATTTCGCTCGCATTCTGCAGCACATTATTTTGTTAAGAAACGCTTATCTTCTGTTCCTATAATGTAGCTAAAAATCATTAAAAACCTACAATTTTCCAAAGAAAAGGTTAGGTTAGGTTGGAAAGGGTGGCGCATTCACGCCATTAACCTCACCTAGTCCATGTAGTGAATGGCTTCCAAACCACTTCAACCTATTACGCTGAAGCCCTACGCTGTGACAGAGTATGTGCTCCACTGTCTCTAGCTCCTCAACATCATCGCACGTTCTACAAAAGTCTGATGTGCCAATGTCCCACTTACTCACCATATTCCCTATTAAGAAGTGACCCGTAACCATACCTACTATGACTCTAAGACTACCACGACTCATACCTAGAAGATGCTTGGAATCCGCCAGTTTTCAGCTAGGCCATAATGCCCTAGAAACTCTGCAGTCCGATCTGTCACTCCAGGCTCGATTCGTGTTATCCAGAGTCCACTCCCCTATGGCCCTAAAGAAGGACCCAATTGGAATCTTAACAGATGACTCTATGAAAGACCTATCTAGCTCCGAGCCACTGCGAGCTAGCTCATCGGCTATTTCGTTGCCAAGAATGTCACAATGACCAGGAACCCAACAGAGTCTCATCATATAGTAATCCATTAACCTTCTCAATTCCCTTCTGCACTCAAGTACCAATCTGGACCTAACAAAATGACTAGTCAGAGCCAATAACGCTGCCTGACTATCAACATAGATAGTAATCTCAGACCCTCGTTCAACATTCCCTTCAATCAAGCCTAGAGCCTTATAAATGCCAAGAATCTCTGCTTGAAAGACACTACAACTGTCAGACAATTTGTAGGAACTTCCATTTTCGAACCGTCCGTGAAGACCGCACACCCTCCATAGAGCTTTTCTACACCATCCCAAAGGTCCCTGCTAGGTAACACCAAGGCGGGAGTAGCCCCGAAGTCAATCGTAGTCCCGACATAATCCGTAGGCTCAGCCAAGGATAGTGTCCGACCGTTGAATTTGACTTCATCTAGTATGCTGACATGCCCCGCTCTAGAGGAACCTAATAATCCCAGTTCCTTCAATCTAAATAGGCCACGGACAGCCATACCCCTCACAAATTCCTCAATTGGAAGAAGGTGGAGGATTATGTCCAGCGCCGCCTGAGGTGTACTTCTCCTGGCACCTGAGATGCCAACTGAAGCACACCTCTGAACTTTAGAGAGAAGTTTCCTATACGTTTCCTTACCCAATACCTTCCACCAGACTGTACAGCCATAAGTAAGAATAGGCCTTACAACCGAAGTGTAAATCCAGTATACAACTTGCGGCCTAAGGCCCCAATTCTTACCTATAGAGTTCCTGCAGGTGTAATAGGCATTGAGTCCCTTCTTGACCCTCTCCTGGGTGTTTCTCCTCCAAGACAATTTACTGTCCAAGTACACACCCAGGTATTTGGCCTCACTTGACAATGCAAGCTCAATCCCGTTCAATACTGGCAAGCTAAAATGCTCGACCTTGTATTTCCTAGTAAACAAAACTAGTTCCGTTTTCTCGGGGTTTACCCCTAATCGCTTACTGTTGGCCCAAAGGGACAGATCACGTAAACCTGTCTGCATGACCTCACTGATCGTAGATAAAAACTTACCAGAGACCAGTAAAACAACGTCATCGGCGTAGGCCACAATCTTCCGTCCCTTAGCATCAAACTGTCTTAAAATGACGTTCACGGCCAAGAGCCACAGTAATGGAGAAAGGACTCCCCCCTTGCGGTGTGCCCCTAGTCACGAGTTTCCTCATACAAGTGCCTCCCATGTTTGAGTTGATAACCCTGCTGCTAAGCATCAGAATTATCCACTCAACAAGAAGCTTACTTATATTCAGCGAAACAAGTGATTCCAAAGAAAAATTTTTTTTACAAATTGAAAATATAAATGAAAATTTAAACAATTTATTTTAAGTCCTCTTGAGTTTTGATTCATTTCAAAAAATTTAAAAAAGTATTAATATTTAAGACATTATACTTAAATATTATGAACTAAAATCAATGAAAGTAAATTCTTATATTTATGCACAAACTTTTTTCTGTGTGTCTATACTACACAAATTTTTATCAAGATAAACGTCATAATCAGTGCGAATCTTTACAAGGTAACCGCGGTTAAACAGCCGATTATTATTTTTGTTTGTTACAGTTGTCTTATTGTTGTTTTTGTGCAATTGTTGCCACCTTCCATTAATTTGCGTTAATTTTGACGTTTGTCTTCATAAAAAAAATTGTCTAATATAGACACTACGTTACCTAGTGTCTACATTAGGCTAATTTTTATCAAAACAAACGTCAAAATCAGTGCGAATATATACAAGGTAACCTTAGTTAAACAGCTGATTATTATTTTGGTTGTTACAGTTGTCCAACTGCATATATAAAAAACAATAATGAATACGCCATATTGTTGCTTTTGTGCAACTGTTGCCACCTTCCACAAATTCGTTTTAAGTTTGACGTTTGTGCTCATAAAAAATTGTCTAATATAGACAATTTTTTATGAGCTTTTATATTATACACGGAAAAAATTTCAAATTTGCAGTTTAATGCTTTGAATTTTAAATAATTTATTTTCTATAATAGGAACTACAAATGGCTATAAAAACAATTTTTTAAATGTATCAAATTTAAATATCACTCCCACTAACTCATTAAACATTTCTCTCAGTGCGACAGTACAAACCATAGATTAATAACTAGATATTTATCTGAGTGAAAAAAACCTGATTCAATTGTCAAAAACCTAATTCATGCAACAACAAAATACATGTAGTCACATATACATATTTTGTTTTTGTGTTTTGAAAAAAATTTGTAAATTTTTTGAAAATGCCTAGCATATAAACTTCTAGTTGTATTCTGTGGTACAAACTAACAGTTTGAAAGCTCAGGCTAGACTGAGTGACAGTGTTGCTAGTTTAGTCTTTTTAAGGTTAAATGTAGCCCTTTTATTTTACTTTTAGACTCAAAAATTTTGTTTTAGCTTTTAGCTTTTTTCTAGCTTTTTTGATTCTTAAAATTGTCCTAAAAATGCTAAAATGTTAGTATTTTAACAACGAAGTATATAATTTATTATTTGCATTTAATAATTTTATTTTTACAGAATCATCCATTTAAACACATTTATGTATTTATTCGCATAAAAAAATCGACATTATTTATCCACTTTTACATGTTGATGAAAAATCATGTTGTTTGTTATATTAAAAGTAATTTCGATATCTTTAATATGAGACCTCAATTGCTATCTAATTTTACCAAAATTCGACATTTCACCAAAAATTCGAGATTTTACCAAAAATTCGAAATTTTACCAAAAATTCGAAATTTTACCAAAAATTCGAAATTTCACCAAAAATTCGAAATTTTACCAAAAATCACAAAATTTCACTAAAAACCAAAAATTACAAATTTTACAAAAATTCAAAATTTTACCAAAAAACACAAATTTCACCAAAAAATTTTAAATTTTACCAAAAATTTAAAATATAACTAAAAATTTGATCTTTCAACAAAAATTAGAAATTAAAAAAAAAAAAATAGAAATTTCAAACAAACAAAAAAAAATTATAAATTTCGCCAAAATCTCAAATTTTTTAAAATACCACCAAAAATTGAATATTTCACCAAAAATTTAAAAAATAAAATAAAATTTAGAAAAGAAAACGCTTTTATTAAAAAAATTTTTTGGGCACATTTTTTAGTTACTTGGAGTTCATAAGCTCATTTTTAATTATGTAGTCAACATACAAATGAAATGTACTTTTTCGACCATAGTGGTACCAATTTAGTCAATATATTTTAACTACAAAAATAATATTAGTAATATATAAAATAATTTTAGTAAAAGTATTACCTGCAATTTTAACATTTCAGCAACAAATTTATTGAGTTTAACTCGACGCAAATCATAAATCAAAAATTTGTTTTATAATACCAATGTTATTTAACTTTAAAGAGAACAATTTTCTAAGCAATGTTTGTTCACAACATTTTTCGTGAACGCTTATGTGTGGTCGTAACTGAAGTTCAAAGTGAAAGAAAAATTAAATACTTTTAAATTAATAAAATTTTTGTTTTCTTATGACATACATTAATATCAGAAAATATAATTTGATATTATAATAAAAATAAAGAGTTTTACTATACTAATTTTGTTAAGAACTAGTGTAAACATTTTTGTACAAAAATGCAGTCGCCACGTGGTCATATTAACAATTCATCAATATAGTATAAAACTATTATTTTTTTAAGATTTTAAATTTTTCATAGCAAAAAATATCCAGAATTATTCATAATTTTTACATACACCTTAAAGATCAGAATGTCTAATTATACATTCTATTTTAACATTTTGCGAATTTTTGCAAATTTTGATTTTAAACCATTTTGAAAATTTTGAAAATAATTGATTTTTTTTTTTCTTTGTTACAGGAAAAAATTACTACCAGGTAAGCTAGCCGGTATGATTGGAAACAAAAATAAACTACTGAATAAAATTTATTTTTATTTGAGTTGTCCACAAATTCATGCAGTTTTTTTTAGTCTTTAGGGGTACTCAAAAATATAATATAACGAAATAAAAACTTTTTTTAGTATAAAATATCTTTTTTGACATTTTGTTAAAAAAAAAACTAATAGCATCAGAATTAGGTCGAATCAACATCCTTCTGTTTGTTAATCCAGCCAACTGATCCACGTGGCAATATAACTGTGTTTTTATGCTGTTCGGTATTTATTTATGTAATATAGAGTAAACAAATAATAATGATGCCTCATTACCAAGAAACTACTTTAATAAGTACATGCCATTATCTAGAACAAAAAAGTTTTTGCTGGGTTATTGATGAGCTCATCTTTCATGCGTTTCATATTTCTGCACAAACAAGTCGGTGGTTAAACCTTAAATAATGAGGTCAAATGCCCAGTTTAAACAAGTTAAAGGCGTTGGCAATACTATCTTTTACCAATAAACAACATCCACCACCAACAACAATAATAATATAATAAAAAATATAATACAATAATTTTTCTTGAACATCTAAACACATATAATTTGGCAATTTTAAAAGGCATAGGCCAGAAACGGTGGGGATTGCTAAAAAAAAAAGTTAACCAACGACCTTGAAAAAATTTTAAATCAAAACAAAACTAAAAATCGAAATCATAAATGAAAAAATAAACAAACAAAAATGTTGAACACAATGAACAAGAATTAGTGAGAAGGCAAAAAAAAAGACAAGTGAAACGAAAACAAAAGTGACAAACCACTTCACCCAAAACCAACGATAGCAACAAAATAAAAGTAAAATTGACAGACTGACTGTAAAAGAAAAAAAAAAAAAATGAAGAAGACTCCAACAAGTAAATAACTACATTTAACAGTCAAATAGTTGGGTAAAAAAAGAGGCAAAAAAATATAAAAAAAAATTTAAAAATCCCAAATGAAGTAATACAACTAAAACACACGCTTTGTGGCTAAGAAACACGCAAATAAACATGTTTCTTAGTTACAAAAACAATATTATTGTACATACTTACAGTACGATTATATATATATAAAAAGAAATCTACATGCACACTTCTATCCATATGTTGACGTACTACACCATAAAGTAATAACGTTTAAAGTAAATGAATAATTTTAAATTTTAAATTAGACATGAGAGGGAGTTAACATATCACTACAAATTGAGTGATGGTATTATTAGTTTTTCATCTCTATTGATAAATAAAGATGATATTAAATAAAAGGTTGACTACAGTTACCGCTAAAATACCCTTACCGAAATAATTCAAAATACCATTACCATTACCGTTACCTTTTTACCTTTGTGAATCGTTTGCCAACCCTGGTTAAATATGACAAAATATGTAATAGGGAATCAAGAGATTCAACTTGCAATGACTCTGTCGCAAAGATCCATCTGTATCTGAACGAAGTCCTGGATTATGTTGACTTTGAGGTACAGTCAAAAAAAAAAAAAAAATAAATAATCTATTTTCCTTAAAAAAAATGTATTTATCGTAGATACCACTGTCCAGATTATAGATGGGTCGTATACCGAAATTAATTATTCTGCGATGATCCTGTAGAACAAATCAGTTGTGTAATAAAGATCTTTCTTCCCTTCCCTAGCCAATACGGTCTATATTATTTTTCGTTCAGCTGAGGGTATTCCAAAAGTTTTAATTGACTCAGAATAAATCCACTGGATACACTTTTCGATCACAACACATTAGAAGTAAGAGCTTTAACCCTACGAGCAATATAATACGAATTCGTCTTGCTTAGAAGAAAAATTTTATTGCTGAAATAATCATATTCGTATTATGGAAGTTTCCTATATTGGTAAAGATTGTGCGTCACAGGTGATACATCTAAGCAATAACAGATTAATACTCCTGGAAGAAAAATAGACAATATTGCTAGATAATCATCTAGGAGAAAAAAATAAGATACCGCCAGATAATCTTCTGAAATATGTTATAAATATATAGCAGAATTATTACTAAATCAATCTAAAATTAATAAAATGTAAAGCTTGCTAATAAATCTTTATATCATAAAACATGTAAAACTAAAACGCTCACATAAAATATCATTTTTTTTTAATTTATTTTTTTTCCTAAAAGACAAACAAATTTTTTTTCAATATTTTTTAATTTTTGAATAATTTTTCGACATTTGAAAAATTGAAATTGAAAAATAAAAGTATTGTATTAATTTCTTCCAGATGATTTCAATGCGATATCATCAATTCATTGCGGAGGTGAAAATTAATGATAAAAGGCCGATACTAAAAAGATAAAATGACAAAAAAAAATACAAATTTTATATATTTTTTGTTATTTACTGCCTACACGTAGAGAAAAAACATGTTTACAGCATTATCACTACAACAATATTATGTTCTCATTGTTAATTATCTCGAATTTTAATAACTCTGTGTTCATGATAACATTAAAAATATTCAATAAAAATATGAATATGGTTGACTGCAAAAATTATATGTTTTAAAATATTTTTAATATAAACAAAATTTTATTAATATGAAAAATATCATTACTTCTACAATCATTAAATGTTTATAGACTTTTTCCTTGTTCTTAATTCATATTCTGTTTTTAAACCATATTAATATTATTCCCATGACAATAAAATGTTTCAAATAAATATAATATTTATTCTTTTCACAAACTTGTTTGATTTTAAATATATTTTGTTTTTAATACTTGTTTTCCAACTTCATTTTAATTCTCATTTAGTTTATAAATATAGATAAGGTTTGGTTATACTCGATATGATTCAAGCAATATAAGATATTGATTAACTTTAATACCTTTAAAGGGTTTAGTTAAATAAACATATCTGGTATTTGAATCATATATGGTGGTTCAAATAAATATAATTAATGAACAAATAATATATAAATATTTTTTTGTTTTTTTTTTTTTTTTTGTATAATGAACACTTTTCTCTATTAGTTTTAATAAAGAATTTATAAAAATAATTTTTAATTAACACCTTTTATTTTAATAAATGATAAGATGGAATAATAATATGTCAAAATGAAGTAATAATATAATAAGATTAGATAACAATAATGGCAACATGGAATGGAATCATAATTTAATAATATAGAATAATAATATAATAACATCAAATCATAATCTGATAGTATAGAATAATGATGTAGTAAGATTGTTCAATAATATGCAAAACTTGAATAATAACATGAAAGAACACAATATGTGAAATGGAATCACAATAATTATTATTTATAATCATCTCTCTAATTCTCTGTGATCATATGTTCCAATCATAATATGTTGCTCTTAGATTATGGTCACTACAACTATATTTTTTTCTCTGCGTGTAGTTTTCTTTAAACTGATAAAAATAAAATATTAGAAAACTATTGCTTTGATTACTTTCTTCCAAATAACAAAAAGAAGATATTGCATAAATATTTCTTTGGAAGATATGTTCCAAATAATTGTAGGAAATTATAACAAGATTGTCCACATAATTATCAACGGCGAGATAAAATTTTTAAATTCTCATGCCGTACGCAACGTTAATGCCGGCATCGATTTAAATTGACTCGGATTTTGTCGTCGAAACATTTTTATTCCTTTTTAATTTTTTCAATA
The DNA here is from genome assembly GCA_932274085.1 of Protocalliphora azurea. Taxonomy (NCBI): domain Eukaryota; kingdom Metazoa; phylum Arthropoda; class Insecta; order Diptera; family Calliphoridae; genus Protocalliphora; species Protocalliphora azurea. The sequence goes on from OW026523.1 coordinate 21,010,976, forward strand.
ATAATCTTGAATTTCAAAAATGGAAAAAGAAAAATATACAAAAACTGACCAATTCAATATGAGTTAGTGAAGGAGATGGAAAAAAGATCATTCACTTGCCAAACGTTTTCAAAAAGGCAGTCTTCCTTGTGATTTTAAAGAGCAGTGGGAAAGAATTTCAACGATACTAAATGCCCTTGGTCCACCGAAAAGAGTTATATACACACACAGTTTTGCTTCAGCTTTTTCTTCGTCTGTCATGACAAATTTTATCCACTGTGGACAAATTTACCTTTCTATAACATTCAGAATCTCAGAAATCTTAGACACTAATGGCTGCGATAATTCCAAGTTAAAATTTTTAGCGACACTAAGCTGGTAGGATCCTTGCTCTAAAAACCTTAACGTTGCAGCCAATTTTATGGTATTCGAAATATATGTCGACCTGACTCCAACTTTTAAATGTGGTGTTATAGTCTCCAGCACATATTTAAACGCATCTTTATTTAGGCGAAAAAACTTTCGAACCTTTCAAACAAATAAGAAATTAACTCCTGGCAAATAGAAAGAATACTTTAATTTATTAATTTCATTATTACTTTTCATCAGATAATTAATTTATTACTTTTCATCAGGTAATTGCAATATGTTTGATTTCTGCTTTATTAATCTTCTTTGTAACACCAAATTTTTTTCTTTCCCCCATCATTCGGATCAGAATTACAAAAGGAAACAAAAAACATATTTTATATGTTTAAAGTCATCAAGAAAATTTTTTTAATAAAAACTGAAAACAAAACAAACGAACTGTCTAAATTATTAGAGATGTGTTTAAAAAACGATAAACAATCGACATCGTTACATTGCTATTATGGAATACAAGTTTTGTATCGAATTGATGACGACGTCGATAAAAATTGATGTTTATATTAAATTGATGACGATGACGACGACTAAATGAAATAAGGGTGATTATTTTTTGCTTTTAGTTGAAATTATTGAATAATAATTAAGATAATACTGCACCTTAACATTTACAAAATTTGTTTACTTTATACCGTTGAAATATTACAGGAACTTAAATAAAATGTTGTATGCAAATCAAAATGTTTTAATTGCTACTTGAATTAATTAAAAAATAAAAATTTGCTATATGTTAAAATTTCTTTAAAAACATTTATGCAAATTTGTTTATTTACTTATCAACAAAGCATTTTTTTTGGCAAAATTAGGTCATATTACTAATACAAAACTTTATATGAAATTCAAAAAAAGAAATATCCAAATTATTTACAATCTCCAAAAATATCCACACTCAACTTAAGAAACAAAAAAAAAATAATAATAAAAATAAAAATTGTATAAACAAGTTTGCTAAACTTTATTTAATGTAAATAACAATAATAAAAATCCCATCACCAACACCAGCATAAATGTATCTTTTATTTTACGCTATGTATCTCTGCTGGTAAAACTTTTAAACAAATATTCATACATGAATAAGATTTAATCAACATTGCATTATTGTTACGTTTAGTGTTCATTGTTTGATTGTTTGTTTACTTCATACCGCACACTGACATGTTTACCATTTAAAAATAGTTTTTTTTTTTGCTTGGTTTTGTTGTTTAATTCATTCAGACACACATTTGTAACATAATAAATATGTATCTATATCTATAAATGTATCTGAAGACATTTTAACAACTTGATATTTATACTGCAAACATAATTTGTGATGTGTTCCCGTATTAGCCAAACAATTTAATTTTTTGGAATATATATTTTCATTTGCATGTAAAAAATGTAAAAGACATATGTAAATAATGTCAAATAATTGAATATATGTTAATGCGTTATAATAAATATTACGCAAAAATAATATAATAAATAAAAAAAAATCAATTTGAATTTTGTAAAAAAAAATTTTATATTGCACAGAAAATTCATATTTCATGAGTTAGTATTTCTAGTATTTCATTACAAAATTGCGGGAATTCAAATGTATCTATTTTACAAAAGAAATTAAAATTTTATATAAAATTATTAATAAATAATATGTGATCTGTTTTAAATTTTGTTTCATTAAAATACTGTTATTTTTTATGAACATTTATCATTAAAAATTTTTAAATTTTTAATCAGAAAAAATGTTATTTTACTTTGCTATTTAAAGGGTTAAACTATTATCGCCTTAAAGCATGCAAGAGATTTATAAAATTAAAGTTTATTATCAGTCATAGCAGTATTAATATGTTGCATACATTAAGGCTGCACGAAATTATATTGAAATTCCAGTTACCAGATGATTGCGAAATAAATATCCCCGGTTCTTACAAGTTATAATTAAAATTTAACTATTATTGTTTGAGCTGAAATAATTTGTTAACAAATTATCTAGCTAATATTTAAATCATTTTCAAATTTGTTGCCTGATTTTGTTTATAAAACAATTCTCATCATTTTGAAAATATTTTCATACCAATTTTGTAATTTTTTGAAATTTTAAAAGCGAAAACTTAAAAATAGTTTTGAATTAAATACAGATTTATATAAAAAATGACACACAGTTCCTAATACATATAATGATTTGTTGTTAAAAAGCAAAAGTTATTCAATGAATCAACTTAAATACCAAAAACCTTGTTTGAGCAGATAAAAGCTATCAAAATAAATTACACCGTGCAACATTTCCACCCCCCCCCAAAAAAAAAAAAAAAAAAAAAAAAAAAAAACATTTTCACACATAAAAAAATCGATATATGCTTTAACCTAGAGCCCATACATAATATAACTATGTACTTAGTTTTTCTTCAGGACGTCAAATTTTCTCTCATAACGATTTCAAAATTTCGAAAAATGCACAACTTTTAAAAAATTTATAAAATATTTACCCAAATTATATTTACCCAACATGGATGTCAAATGAAAGCTAAGAATCCCTGAAAAATATAACAAAACTTTTTATTTAAATATTGCAGAATAAAGTGTTAAGAAAAAATCCTTTATTTAAAGTGTATAATTAAGTAATATATTTAATATTACAGGATTAAATTGTTAAAAAAAATATTTTCTTAAATATTTGTACCGGAATATTTAAGTAAAAAATATTATTATATTACAGGGATTCATAGTTTTCATTTGACATTAACATTGGGCCGATATAATGTTCGTAAATATTTTATAATATTCTTAAAAATTGTGTATCTTTAGAAACTTTAAAGTCCTTTTAAAGGAAAATTTGACATATTGTAAAAAAACTAGGTACACAGTTTTATCATGGATTATCTCTAGTTTTAGCTATACAACGATCTTTTCAGGCTAATATTATTTGAAAATAAATAATAAAAGGTAAAATCTTTTTTTTTAGGTTATTATTATTATTATCATTATCATTATCATTATTATTATTATTATTTTTTTTTTTGCGAAATTTAAATACAAAATTTTGAGCTTTCATTTGACACTCATACTACGTTGATATATATATTTTTTTAATGTGTATCCTTCGAATTATGTTATAAGAACCTAATTCCTAAGAATAAGAAATAATATGAAATAATTCAAAACTGTAAAAAATATTAAAATTATTTATTCATTATACACAACAAACCAACTAACTGGAGCATTATATATAAGTCTTGATTAATTTATAAATACCCCATAGTTTTACAACAACCAATAATAAAATAATAAAAACAACCTTCTTTTTAATTAGTACAACTTAGGTCTTGGAAATAAACCATACCGGAAGAATTGGCCACATTACCACAAATATTATTAAATCTTAATAAATCTACAAACAAAATTTGATAAATTAACACTAAACTATTGTTAGTTACACTCATGGATGATTAGAACTTGTTTAAAAAACACACACACACAACAATATCAAATAAAATTAACATGTTTGATTTAAGCTTAATTTTAAAGATATTAAAATTATGTTAATATTATTAATATGTTATTTAATTTATAGAATATTATTTTAAATTTTATACAAATTGGAATATCATTAATTTTTTAATATTCCAAAGGTTGTACTATAGTGTTAAAATTTTGAATTTTGATTGTAATATTTTTTAAATTATTCTTTGTCTATGGTGTGGAATCTTTTTTTATTTTTCTTTTATGGATAAACTTGTTTTTTTTTTTATAATGAAAGGAATATATTTCAAAATATGTCTAAAATGTATAAATAATCGAATTCATTACTGTTAGATTTACAAACATACAGTGTCGGCCAAAAGTAACTGAACAAAAGTTACTTTTTAGTTAATTTGGAAATAAAGCAATTTTTTTTCTTGGTTTTGAAGAAAATTATTGTTTTTATAGAAAGATTGAACACTAATTAACAGAAGTATGTTCATAAAATTAATAAGAATATTAAATAAACTTAAAAGTAAAAAATCTGCGCAACAAAACTAATTGAACAAACTATTGGACTTAATATTCTGTGACAATCCCCTTGCTTTCAAACGCTTCCGCGAAATTTTTTAGGAATTAAATAAATAGACCTATATATTACTAACATTGGCATTGCTGTCCATGCTTTCAAAATTGCATAAGAGAGTCTGTCAGAGCTTCTCCCGACCTCTTCAACATTGCTCTTCCGATTTATTATTTTTTATAAGTTTTAAGCAGTCATAAGATCATGAAACTGTTCGGTCTTGTCCATCATCGTAACCAATTGTTGTTGTAACCAAATTTTGATTAATTTTTAGGTTTATTTTGGGTTCTTTAACATGCTTGAATATCCAAGGGGTTAGTATTTTATCTCGGGCATGTGAAAACATTACTTCCTGCAAAATTTTTCTATACACTTTCTTATTCATTACACCATTAATTTTAGGTAACGGTCCTAGCCCTTGTCCCTAAAAGTATCTCAAACCATTAGATGCCGCCTCCTTGCTTTATAGGGTACAGTATAGTTAATGCAAACGTAAATAAAGGGGCTGACTAACAATTCTTCTCATATCATTCAAATTCATGTTTATATTAACTTCGATTTGTCTGAGAAAAAGTCTGTTCCATTTATTTCTAGTACAGTAGGGATGCTCTCAACGAAATTTAGTATTAATTTTTTAGTTTTCTTGGAAAAAATGGCTATTTGCAGAACGGTAAAATTCCAAAAATTGTACGAGCTGTCATTTCAATTCTCAACGATTTAAGACCACTTGGAGTAGTCTTATTATAATCTTTTTGATTTCCTCTAACAATTTATGTATCATTATTGATAGTAGACCATCTTGGTCGGCCTGTATAATCGCACCATTTCCGAAGTCTTTAACTTACTTGTAACCTATCTGACTAACGATTTTGCCATATAATTTTTTGTTCTTCTTTTTTCAAGGGTCTTAATGGGTCATAACACTTCAGAAATCTCTAATGTGATGATTTTAAATTTATTCGCAGTGTATTGTTTTAACTATTTTAAGTTTCATCTCTAAAACTTTCCAAAAGTAACAAAAATCTTTCAATTTACTTTCTGCAAAACAACATAAAGTATAACATCTCCTATTGTATATTTTTGAAGAATGGTAATTTTTCTTTGATTTTTCGACAAAAATCTATTTCGTTCAGTTTGTTTTCTCGCGCTTCATTAAGATTTGCTTCAATACTTATTTAAATTTTATGTTAAATAGAGAGGCAAAAAGTAATAATTTATATGCTTCTATTTAGAGCGGAAAATAACCTTTGTATGGAAGTAGATATTTTTGTAAAAAACTAGCGGACCCGGCGAACTTCGCCTCGCCACAATTTTAAGCCTTCAGACAAACTTTAGAGTAATAATACAACACAAATATTTAAATTTTCAATGTGATTTATTTGAATGGAATCAGTAGAGAGCGATTTGATGAACAATGTTTTTCGATTTGTTTTCCGGCGCAAATTTCCATGTTTTACACCAAGAACTTTCTTTTTTTTCCATTTGGAAAGCCATTAAGGAATAATTTCACAAAAAATTTCAAACAAAAACTCAATTTTCGATTTTTCCAATTTTCCGACATTTCCGGAGGGATTTTCCAAAATTTTCTTCCGTAAAAACCTTCTCCTTGAAAATACGAACAAATGACAGCCCAGCCGTTCTCATTTTATGAATTACTATATATTTTTTACACCATTTTTATATATATAGATAATATTACTCTGCTTACACAAAAACAATCTTCTAAATATAGGATTTATTCAGTAAGTTTTGGCCCACACTGTAAGTAATATACACACACTTAATGTTTGCTTGAATTTACGTTTTATTAAAAATAATTATATTATGTGTTTCTGAAATCTATTAAAATACTAAAAGTACTTTGTTTTGTAGTGGTTCTTTGTTTGGAAACCTTTCAAACATGCGCATCCTTTAAGAAAATCTGTTAAAATTTTGAGACTTTGTTAGATTTTCTTTTTTGCCATTTATTTGTTTCTTCATTCTGTCAATGTGTCTCAAAAAACCCGTGAGTGAAAGATATATCGATCCAAATTGTCATGTGACTTGTCACCAAACAGCTGACTTTTGCAAAAGAAATTCACCACGATTGTAGGTGTAGACCAAATCATAACAGAAAAGAATAGCAGCAAATGTGGTGACCATAGTCTAAGAGCAACATATTATGATTCAATAATAAACATAAAGTGATCAGATTTTATCATATAATGATCCGATTTTTGTAATATTGTATTTAAAAAACGCAGAAAAAATAGGATTTGTTCAGTAAGTTTTGCATGACACTGTAATTAATATACACACGCAGAGAAAAAATATGGTTGTGGTGGCCATGATCTAAGAGCAACATATTATGATTCGATTATTGTGGTCATAAATAATAATAAATAATCATAAAGTGATCAGATTTTGTCATATAATGATCCGATTTTTTAACATTGTATTTAAAAATTTTATCATGTAGAATTCGGTTTTATCACATTATGATCTGATTTTCTCATACTATCATCTGATTTTATTATATTATGAATCAGTGATGGTATTTGAAAATTTTTATTTAAAGCCAAGTTTTGATCGAAAATGTGCCAATACCGGTTGAAAAGGGACCAGTGAAGTTTTTAGAGAATTAAACCAAATTAAAGTCAAAAGAAAATATAACATCTTTTAGTAAAAAAACAAAAAGATCCAAGAATTTTTGAAGAATATTTAGAAACCGAGATGAAGAAATAAATTTGAAAATTATTAACATGGGGGAAACTTAAACCCCCAGAAAACGTATTTAAAACAATAACTACAATGCTAGTATTTGGACTCTATTACAATATCTTAAGAAAAATGATGCTACGAGTATTGAGATAAAAACTTAAACTAGCCATCAGACAAAATTTAATGAACCTTGTGAATTTTCAAAAATGATATAAATACTGGATCGTGGAAAACTGAAAATAAGTTTAGTTCGTAGAAGAAACAAACGTAAACATAATTTTGTCCGAATATAACAATTTATTTTGGTTCAAATAAGAAATGCCCTTCAGTATTACTAGGCTAAGAAAACTATCAAACAAAGGGATGCTTTTGGGGAAGTTTCCCATACTTAGGTGTTTGTCTGATGGTACTAATTATTAGCGTTATGTGCAAAGAAAAATTACCTTGAACTATTTGCTCAAGTTTCACAGTTTCCGGGAATATAATGTTAAAGATATTGCATTGCAGCTTAATATTGATACCAAACTCATGTTTAAATATAAGTCGAAAACTCGCTTAATACGTGGAGTTGCATCTTATAAAAAGATACGCAAAAAGTCCAGACTCAAACTCATTTAAAATCAAGTGATTCGCATTAAAAATGAGATTGGGAAGCATGGAATAGCTGCAAGGGAGTATAAAGATACAATGAAATGAAATTCTTTTTTGTCATTGTGAACATTTTTTTTGCAGACTATGACACATATTATGGATTTAATTCGCAAAAATAAAGGACATGCCTTTATATCAGAGTCTATATGTACAGATATGTTCAAGATTTACGTGGGTACCTGCCTAACGGCCCAACCCCACGGTAGTCTTAACACCGGGTGAGTACAATGCACCTACCAATGCTCACATGTGCCTGTTAAGAACACACGGGTGGCACTTAGAGAGATTCATTATCTAATAAGTCCACACCCCCTTGCATAGGAGTTGGAGTTATTTAACCTGATGAGGAACTAATGACGGTGATGTGTTGCCATGCACCACCACATCGGGACTATAAACCCCTTTCTGCGATTTAAGTTCAAACCACAGTCACCACGTGACTCCCCGGAGGGCCTCAAACAACAGCTAGACCAGTACGACAACACCAACAAGCAGGCGTTGCCGTACCAGGGACTATTGGCTCTTGTGGTACAATATTGTGTTAAGTCTCTGGTCAGGCTCCGAAGGTCCTTTTCCCCCATTATAGACAAGTCCAGGCAATAGTACACCTACATATATCTGCCACCCCGCACCGATCTCTTAGACCGAAGATATCTTAAAGTGTAGCATGACAGGATTTTCTCTACCACGTATGAGCTATACATCAAGGATGAGATTTTATCCAAGAAGTCGCCGTGGCAGAGTCTATATGTACAGTAATATGTACACAAATAGTAAGTACCCCGCAGCTGATCGCCACATTTCAGGAGGATAAGTTCGGTCGTCCTACCAGCAATCTGGCGAATACTAACCAGAGGATTCTTATGCACCAAAGACAAATTTTTTCATACTTCAAATGAATTTATTAAAACACTTGTCATCAATTCTTGTTTATTACTATCAAAAATTCCAAAAACTAAAAAAATTATCACAGAAAATGCCTACAGCGAAATATTTGGGAGATTATTGAAAAAACAAATAATCACGTCTACCTTCGATCAAAAGAAAGTTGTAAATATCAAAATTTGAAGGCTCATAGATTTGCGATAAAGGATAGGAAAATCATTTAGTGCCACGAAAATACTTCGTTTCCAACATAATTGGCAATGGCAGATGTGACCCTATGGTAAGCATTCTACCCCATTACTGATAAACACGAGAAACTCTTATTTCATTGTAATAATTATTTTAAAGTCACTAAAAACTTGTATCATTCAGAGAAACATGGTGGAATTAATTTAAAACTTTAGTACAAAAAAAGTGCCAAAATAGTTTCCTGTAAATCCGATACATAATGCCATAAATAGCACAATTGTGCCATAAATCCCATGCTAGAGGGCGTAAAATAGGCCACAAGGGCTAAAAGCTCTCCCTAACTATATCTTCTTAACTAATCAACAGATTTTCTTGAAATTTGGTAGGCAAATAGTGCAACATCTGGAAGAACTATAGCCTATAATTTTTATTATTTAGGGCATAAAATAGGGCAAAAGCTCCCCCTCCTTATATCTTCTTAACTAATCAAACAATTTTTTTTGGAAATTTGGCAGGCATATACTGTAACATCTGGAAGGAACTATAGCTTATAATTCTTATTATTTAGGACGGAAAATAGGGTAAGAGGGGTAAAAGTTCCCCTTCCCTATATCTTCTTAACTAATCAACCGCTTTTCTTAAAATTTGACATGCAGGCACTGTAACATGTGAAAGGAATTTAAAGATATAAATTTTTTGGAAATTTCAACATTTAGAGCGTAAAATAGGACAAAACGGGTAAAAGCCCCCCCTACCCATGTATTCTTAATTAATTATCTAGTTTCAAGTCTTGTAGGAACTAAAGACTATAAATTTTAACATTTAGGGAGTAAAATAAAGCAAAAAGTGTAAAAGCACGCCCATCCATTCCCACACACTTGCAATACGTTCGTTATCTTTTTAAATAAAAAGCAAAATATTCACTAGAAATAAGTTATATGGCAAAACAACGTTTACCGGGTTAGCTAGTAGAATATGTTAATATTAACTCAATATAAAAGAAGACTCGCAAAGTAGATTCTTGATTAACAAATTTTAAAAATTTGAGTAATTAATTATTAAAGACCCTAATAACATCACCGTGTTAAAATAATCAGTCAAGTTACTAAAGTGTAAATAGTGTAGTGTTATTGTAATAGCATTTTAACTAATTATTTGGCAATGGAAATATTTCATGGGTATTTATGAGATCCGCTTTATTTTGGCTGTAATTTTATATTTAAAAACAATTAACGTAATTAAATAATAAATAAAAATAGATTTACATGTTTACACGAGAGGGCGTTGTTTAAATTAACTGCTAGGTCAGTGTTGCCAGGAGATGAGAAAAAAAGAGGCCTAATTGAACTTTAAAAAAAGGTGAAAATAGACTAAATGCTCCAAAAAATAAGGCCAGAAAAAAGTTATTTTTTTATTTTTTGTTAATTTAGAATCATATTTTTCCCGTTCTCAATTTCCATAGAAATTGTTATAAATTTCTAAATAACATTCAGTAATAAGACTCAATGAAAAATCGCCCAACAAATCCCCAAACAAATGAGAGTTATATTTCATTGAAAAATTACCCAATGTTTCGAAGGGATTTTTCGTTATTTTTGAACTATAATTCGTTTTTGATTAAGCATTTCCAAATTTTTGGGTGATTTTTCTTATTAACTAAATCTTTTTTAAATTATTTTCATAAATAGTTTCTATTGTTGATGAAGAAGTTATATTAAAAAATAATAATTTTAATTTTTTAACAAAATTAGTTAGAGCACTTTTATTTGGAAAATGAAGTGCTGCAGGTGAAATATTTTATTAAATATAAATAATTTCGATTTTTTGTGCCAATAAAAAATACAAAAATGCCTTAATGTGTGATTCTATAAAAATAAGATTAGTAACAGTAAATAAGAAATTATTTGCCTCTTTAAGGCAATTTTAAAAATGAAAAAAATCAAATGAAAATTTTGAGGTTAAAAGCAAAATAAAAAGGTTATATTTAGCATTAAAAAGGCTAAACTGGCAACACTGTTCCAGACACATTAAGCAAATACTTATTTAAAGATAAATATTAGTTTACATATTTAATAAAAATTTTATATTTTCCTTTCATTTAGTAAAGCTATATAAATATAACAATAGTCAATAAAAGTAAAATTTAATAAAAGTAAATGTTAATGTTTGATTTTAAAATACTATACATATGCTACAGCAGTAAAATATTTGTCAAAGATGGTCAAATATTTTGTACTGCAATAAAAATTTGATATTATTACTTTCACTATTTGTTTTCGCTTTATGTGGATATTTATTTTACATGTAATCTCCATTAAATAGAGCTGCCTATTATGGTAAGATCTTTTATTATTTATTTATGTTTATTTAAAGAAGAGGTGTGAATTTTGTTAAAAAAAACCTGAAATGTCTTGAATCTCTTTAATGTTTGCTTTTTTTAAGTGTATTTTATTTATAATTTTGCATGATATTTAAATTTTATTGAGAACGTGTTTCTTCTTGTTTTTATTCAAAACAAAAGTTTAATGGAAAAAAAAAGATTTTAAATACGCTCTCCGCCCGGTACCTGCTTTAACCACAATCCTGTCTATCGAGTTAGGATTTAAACTGGAAATTTCAATTAATTTACATCATTTATATGTAAAGTTATTGCTAAAAATTTATATTTATTTATTAAAATTCTAGTCAGTTAGAAAATAAATATTTGGTTATCATTATTAAATAATCTCAAAATTTAGAACATTTATTCAAGGTTAATTAAAATACAGACTAAATATTTTGTTATTATTTGTTCTCAGGCACACCTCAAACTGGTAGTTGGTTCTTTTGCTATGATAAAGCAGAATTTATTTTATTGAATTATACCTGTTTTAAATTTAGCAAGAATAAAAAAGGGATTTCCAAATTGATTAAATATGTGTGTAATTAGTTTTTAAGTAAATGAGGTTTGGTTAATGGACGTTTTATTTTTGTATGACAACATCACTTGCAGAACGAATGACTGATTATAAATAAAGTAGCCAATAGAAATTTTTTTTTTTTTAAATATGAAAACTTGTTAAATGCAGCTGAATTTATTTTTAAGATCCCGATCACAATTTTATGAATTTCTAAATTACGTAATTGTGATTAGACCGCACTAAGCAAATATTTGACGAAAGCGACCCAGATGTAGGGAATTTTTTCTTTTTGAGGAAATTTTATACAAAATTTTAAGCAAAAGAAAAATTGAGGGAATTTAAATTTTTCTGGAAATGAAAGCTTTTTTTAATGATTAAAATATTCCTCAAAAATAGTATTAGTATTAAAGCTATATTTTAGTTATTCAATTATAAACTTTTTTATGTTCCTCATCATAAATGGTAACGTCCTACATAACTTTTTAATTTCTATCACATTTATTTGAAAGACCATGAAATAAATATTCTTTATAATTATATGTACTAGGATAAAAATATTTTAATCCATCTATGTATGTACCTATTTGAAGTGGCTTTCCGAATACTTTTATAGCAAAAGGTTTTTTTGGCTTAATATATTTTGAAATTCTTATAAGTAAAACATATTTATTTAATGTACTTTTATTTTAGATTTGATAAATTTAATATTCATATAAATACACTGGTGCATATTCCTATAAACGCATTAAAAATTTTTGTTTTTCTTTGAGGTACATTCGTTTCACTTAACCAAAAGCAATGTTGTGTTGTTACGAGTACAATAACTCACGATATAACGGTACTTTTTATGCAAGAAATATTTGTTTCTTGCTTTTGTTGTTTTCTTTAATTTAGCAATTAGAACATATTGGCGATCATTTCAGTAGAAAATTCCTATAAACAAAATCGAGAAAAATTTGTCTAAAAAGTTATTTCAAAAAAATAAAAATAAAATTTTAACAGCTTTAGTTGTTTGTTTGTTCCACTTAAGATAAATTTCTGATGACAATATCTCTGTTTACTGGAAATATTTTTGTTTTAATTGGAAGATTTCAACAGCTTAAAGAATGCCCAAGGGGACTTTTCTTACAGATCAGGAAAAAATTCAAATTCAATTTTTTCGTGATCAAGGTTGTTCTAACAGAGAAATTGGAACAAAAATTTTCCGCTCGGAAGGAGTTACAACATAAAATGGAAGAAACCAAAATGTAAGCCAATGTTAAAACAGCATCATAAGGAAAATTGTTTAAAATTTGCGCGCTACATGAAATGGACTGATGAGTGGAATAAATTAATCTCTTCTGATGAAAAGAAATTCAATTTGAATGGTCCAGATTCATATTCTTGCTATTGGCATAATTTGAGATCAAACGAAATTCGTATGTCGAAACGCAATTTCGGTGGAGGCAATGTTATGGTTCGAACAGCCTTTTCTGATGCAGGAAAATCAAAAATATGTTTTGTTCCAACTAATATGAACAGTGCAATTTATAATGAACTATTGAAAGATGCTCTTCTTTTCATTTATGGATGAAGATTGCATATTCCAATAGGTTAAGGCTGCAATCCATGTCTCGAACCAATCTAAATTGTGTTTTAATGAATATAGTATTCCACTATTGGATTGGCTAGCTTGCAGTACGGATTTAAATCCAATGGAGAATCTGTGGGGGTACATGGCCCGTAAAGTTTAAGCAAGATGCAAAGAATGAAACCATAATGACAATAACGGAGTTAAAACTAAAAATTAAGCAAGTCTGGGAAGAAATTGACAGTGATTTTCTCTAAAAAGTAGTCGAATTAATGCCAGACCGAAGTTGAAGTTATCCAAAATAAAGTTGTATCAACACAATATTAATAATGCTAAATTGGTTCATTAGTTTAAGTGCGTATATGGGAAAATGACATAAAAAATGAAATTAAACTACTAAAATTACAATGAAAAAATATTTAATGTACATTTCCAGTTTTTTGTTATTAGTTTTTTTATGTGAAGTCAATAAATAACTTAAAAAATTAATTTAGTTATCTCTTAGCCCCATTTTTTTAAGTTGATTAAAAGAATTGATATGCGTCTATAGGAATATGCACCAGTGTACCTTTTAATTAAAGTTTTTATAAACAAAATTAATAATTACTTCAGTGTACTTGAGTCGATATATATTTTCATATAACTAAAAAATATTTCGTAATAAAAACAATGATTTTATTGAAGAGGGAAATTTGCAGGGAAATTCCTTTTTTAGATAAAGGGAAAAAAGAGATTTTTTCAGTGCAACGGTGAGATTTTTTTCAAATTTCTATTTGACATCATTGGGCACAACACTAAATCAAACTTATGTTAATTATTATTATTTATAATTATAAAATTTAGTTCGTTTCACTTGGCATAGTTGACCGCATTATTATTTTAAATTATTTGATATTATTTTTTCTTTATTTAATTTAAAAACAATTGTAAAAGTTCGACTTTAGGCAATTATTTTCATACTATTTTTTAAATTTAAAATTTCCTACTGTTCATTTAAATTTATTTTTGTGTGGAAATATCCGTTGAAAAGTTATTGCTCCTAAAATCTGCCCGAAGTACGTGACAAAATTAATATATTCGCAAACAAACCTGTCGTACTTTACTCTAAAAGTTCATTGAATTATATGCAATAAATAAATGAATCATACTAGTTTTGAAAAAGCCGAAACATAAACTATAAACATTGTACTTCTTTTTTTTTAATCTATGTATATATATAAATGAATCGGTGTTTGTTTGTTGGTTTGTGCCTTATACACAGCTAAACCGTTGGACAGATTTTCTTGAAACTTTCACAGCATCAAGCTGAAGGCTCCGAAACTACTTTATTTTTCTATAGGATCACAAACTTAAGAACTAGTATAACTAAAGTCTGAAAATTGTGTAGGAATAATTTTCTTATCAAGTTCAATAATTGTTATAAAAATAAGGCGGGCAGCTCTAGGGGTAATGGTAGCCCCCATAGAAAGAAAATACTAATTAATGTATAAGTTAAATACTATTATAGAAAAATTCTAAAAATTTTACAGCAATACCTTTCTCATTAACCTCCAAACTTAGAATTAAAACGGGACGGATGGAACAAGGGGAAATGGTAGCCCCCAGACAATGAAAATATTAACTACTGTATATCTTAAAAACTAATACAGCATAAGTCCTAACATTTTGTAAGAGTAACTTTCTCATCAAACTCCATAATTTAAGTTAGAAATAGGACGTGTAGGACTAGGGGGAATGATACCACCCATGCAAAGCAAATAATGGCATATCTAAAGTAATATTTTGATAAGAGCATTTAAATTTTATGGGAACTACTTTCTTATTAAAGGGTGATTCAAGTAGAGATACTTTTTCAATAGCCTTTTTTGACAGATCACGTGTGAGTCGTGTCATGCTGTCATGTTATTTTTGTTTAGTATTGTTTGGCAGTTCATAATGGAAAGACTTACGCCTGAACAACGTTTACAAATCGTTCAACTTTATTACGAAAATTCACGTTCTGTGAGGAATGTGTTTAGTGCACTTCGCTCAACTTATGGTCAACATAATCGGCCTACTGAGCGTACTATTCGCAACACCATCACCCATTTTGAGACCCAGCATTTATTATTGGATAATATTCGACCGAGTAGACCACGTCCAGCACGCTGTGAAGAAAATATAGCGGCCGTAGCTGAGAGTGTACACGAAGACCGTGGAGAGTCGATTCGGCGTCGTTCGCAGCAACTCGGACTGACGTATGGAACGACTTGGCGCATTTTACGTCGAAATCTGAAATTGAAAGCGTACAAAATACAGCTTGTGCAACAACTGAAATCGCTCGACCTTTCCAAGCGGCATCGTTTCCCTCTATGGGCTCTTGAAAAGTTCCAAGAAAATCCGACGTTTTCGAGGCAAATTTTGTTCAGCGATGAGGCCCATTTCTGGCTCAATGGGTATGTAAACAAACAAAATTGCCGCATTTGGGACGAAGAGCAACCTGAAGAGATTCAAGAACTGCCACTTCATCCAGAAAAAACAACGGTTTGGTGTGATTTGTGGGCCGGTGGAATCATCGGTTCATATTTCTTTAAAAATGATGCCGGTGCGAACGTAATCGTCAATGGCGACCATTATCGTGCCATTAAAACCAACTATTTGATGCCTGAAATTGAAGCTCGTAATCTCGGCGACATTTGGTTTCAGCAAGACGGCGCCACTTCCCACACATCGCATCAATCAATGGATTTATTGAGACAATACTTCGGTGAGCACATAATTTCACGTTTTGGGCTGGTCGATTGGCCACCAAGATCGTATGATATCACACCGTTAGACTTTTTCCTGTGGGGATATGTAAATCTAAAATTTATGCGGACAAACCCGCTTCGATTCAGGCCTAGGAGAAAAACATCACGCGTGTCATTCGCCAGTTACCAGTCGAAATGCTCGAACGAGTCATCGAAAATTGGAGCAATGGCCAACATTTGATAGACATAATCTTCAAAAAATAAATGCCAAAGAATGTTCTTTCAAATGATAGTAAACATTCCCCATTAAATTTGAATTTTCTGTGTTTTTTTCTTGGGAGAACGGATTGGGCCAGGGGAAAGGGTAGCCCCCATACAAAACAAATATTATATTTCGCATATCTAAAGTAGTAATTTAGTGAAAGTCTCAAAAAATTGCAGGACAAATTTTCATATAAAATTTTGAATATGGCGGATAGGTCGAGGAAGAGAAGTCCCTATATAAAGTAAATATTAGTTATCGCATCAAAAGAGTTAAGAAACTATAAAAAAACGAACAGTTTTAGTCACACTGTAATAAAACCGAAAATTGAAACAACTGAAAATAATATGTTTAAAATTCTAGTTTTGAACACTAAAATTTAAAAGATTTTTGAAAAACATAAAAAATAAACTTTGCTAAGAAAATTATGCTTAATTATGAAAACAAAACAAGAAACAATATCTTACAAATGACAACTAACTGGGTCAAGTGCTATTGACATGCAGCTGTTAAATATCTGAAAATCAGACTATTTTTACTTCCGCAATATTTACATTTTTCTGAAACAAATACTTCCGTTATCTCTTTTGCTTAATATTTCGTTGCTTTATTTGATTTTCAATACATTTAAACATTTTAACTAGTGGTTTTTAGTCATTGTTTTATATATAATTTAAAATATTATTAATTAATTTTTTTTTTTTTGTTATGGAAAATTGTTGTTATTTTTTTCTTCTTTTTTCTTTAGTTAAAGGTTAATAAACTTTGAATTTTTATAAATTATTTATTTTTATTAAATATATTTTCTTATAATCCATAGCATACAAGTTTTTTTTTAATATTAATTCTGAATTTAGTAGAAAACTTTATGAAACAAACCTTAACATTGACTAAAGTTTTATATGATAGAACCTGTTCCATACAGTTTAGAGCAATTATAACCCCGACCCAATAAACTTGAACTAACTGGTAGATATTTTTATTTTAAGGTTACCAGACCGATGCATTTCTTTCGTTTTGTCATGCAAATACGAGTATATAATTATAGAATATTTTAAATGTTTATTATGTTGAAAAAAAAAAAGAAACAAAAGAAGCGAAATATCACAGGGCTTCATTTGATTTTTTTTTTTTTTTTTATTTTAAACAAATGAATGAACGAGAAATAGATTAAATTAAATGCTAACCCTGATTTTTCATTGTTTTTGTGGATTTTCAAAACAAATGAATACGAATTATAATACAACATAGAATGAATCAACTAAAAAAATTATTTAAAAATTTAGCTCAAGAAACATTATAGTAATCCTACAATATGTAGACCAATTAGTTTCTTGTAAGTTTTCTTTTAATTATGATTAAAATTGTAAATAAATATTTTGACAAATTTATTGTTTTTAGAATTATAATTTTATTATTTATGGACTCATAAAGCTTTATTTGAAGAGATTTTAATATAGAGATTTTTTTGAGCCAAATTGTCTTCAGGACTTTAACTACCCGTTTTTATAACACGAGTGTAAAAGTGACTTCTCCAACTTACATTTTAAACAAAAACAAAATTTCAAAATTTGTTTTTGTTTTAAATGTAGGTTAGAAGTCGTTTTTGCGCTCATGTTATAAAAACAAGCAGTAAGAAAATTTTCTTATGATTTTGGTCATAAAAAAGTTTCTAAAGTTGGCTCATATTTTAATTATCCGGGAAAAATGTATTAGGTATACAACTAATTCCAGAATGCATGAAAATAGGTGATTGTCACCCCCAGAACTAGTTTCGTGGAAGTGTTACCTTGCCAGTCAGAGACCTGCGCCGAGCAGCTGAAATTCAGCTAAGCCGAGCCGCCGAGAAAAATTTGGAAGCCGCCGCCGCCATAAAATTTTCGGCTTAACTCGGCTTAAAAGCATATTTTGTAAAAATATGTTAAAAATGAAACTTTTTTTTTATTATTTTAATGCAGTATTTGCCATCAATTAAATATTGAATTTCAAATAATTATAAATCAATCAAGTATTGACTTATAATTGATTATTTTTGATGCAAATATTGTGAAAAAATAACATTAACAGTTGCTAATAAATTTTAATGACCCTTAATCGCCATCCTGCCAGAAATCTAAAAAAAAACTCAGATTTTGTCAGCTAATAAATCACTTCTATTCACTAGCGATATGTGGTTGGGACTTATCAAAATAATTGATATAAATTCCACTATTTATTGTACTTTTTTATTTTTTAGCATATCTTAATAATTGATATGTTTTTATATCGGAGCAGACCATTTCCCATTCTAATATGCGAACAATTATTCTAATCTTTTATGCAAAAATTCAAAAATATCCTTAGATCACTCCCATATTTTTTCTTATACATTTTCAATAAATTAATAATTCTTTTTATACTTTCGCTGGAAAAAAATCTCGTCCTATTTTTATGAACAATGTTAATCAAAGGGGCATGAAAATATAAAATGTTTAATTAGAAAAATGTGTGTAATATCAGCCGGCTGACAGCCGATTTAAAAGCCTCCGCCGAAGCTTTTTAATGCAAACTGCCGCCGCTGATAAAATTCCTCGGCGCGGGTCTCTGCTTGCCAGTAGCCATTTTATTAAACAGTTCTAGAACTAGTTCTGTAATCAATAATTTTTGTTCGAAATTATCACATTAAGGACTAGTTCTATAGAAGCTTTAGAGAAATGTTCAAGAACCAGTTATTAAAAATCAAAGATTTTTGTTTGATTTTATTTATTATTCTTTACTTTATATCAATTAAATTTTATTAATTTTTTTTTTTTTAATTTAAGTCTATTTTTTTAAGCAGTTCTATGAAGTCGTTTTTAAAGCAGTTGTGATGTGGAAGTAATACAGAACTAGTTCTTAAGAATTAGTTCTCAAAAACATTCTTTAAAACCAATTAATAATCACAATACGGTTCTACTTCATGTGAATAAGAATTAGTTGCAAAAGAATCTTAAGTGGTGATTACAGAACTAATTATTTTAGAACAAATTCTATTTTCTTCCTGGCTAATTAGGTTTAACTCGATTTTTTATAATTTTTTATTTTTATACATTTTTTATTTCCTTTTTATACCCTTCACCACTATAGGTGGTTGTAGTATTATTCGTTTGTGCTAAATTATATCATTCGACTCAGAATCACTTCCTGTCTGTCCGTCTGGCTGTCTATTCATGTAAACCCTGTTAATAAAGTACTTGCAATTTTGAAGATATCTCAATGAAATTTGGCAAGTGTAATTTTGGCACAAGGACAGAATTGGTTGTGATTGGAACATTATTTCCCCTAGTCGCCATACAAATGTCTTCCTGGAATAAGGTCTCACCTATCATAAATGCCTTAAATATATCACTTCCGAAAATAACATTAACGTACATAAATCCCACATAAATGTTATTATCAAGAAAGTATTTACCACAAATAGGTTTTATTGCCATTATATTAATTTTTTCTGGGATTTTGAACTTTCTTCCGCATTAGGATTCCAAAAATCGATTTTCGTAATATTGTATAAAATACACGAAATATTTTTAAAAACACAGGTAAACAAAATCACAAAAAATATTTATATTGCTATTCCATAGACTTGATGTGGTATAGAAAGTTAAACTAAACTTTTCCATCACGTCATACGACCAAAGAAAGAGTTTTAAGGTTATATAATTTTCTAGCTAAAAGGTAGGATAAATTATTTATTCATGTTATATAGTATAAGTCAAGTCTCCAATTTGCAATACATAGCGCCTAGAAGTTTTTAAAGTAGCAAAAATTAAGAATTTCTCAATTAACCCTAATAAAACAATGGAAAAATAAGATGTAGAGAGTGAGTGTAGAGGGGAAATTTGATATAGCTAACATATGACCATAGATCTCAAAAATAGTAAAATTTTTAAAATCGCACTGACAGAAAATGTATAAACATTAAAATTTTGAAAAAAAGTTTGTTAGTTATATCAAATACAAATTTCCCCTCCACACCCACTCCTTACATCTCATTTTGCCATAGTTTTTTAAGGGTTAATTGTAAAATTCTTGATTTTTAATAATTTTAAGGACTTCTAGGGGCTAAGAGAGGAAAATTGGAGATTTGAATTGCATTACATTTTTGTAGTACCTTTTCTAGTCTATGAGACATGAATGACTAATTTGCTCTACCTATCACATAGAAAACTTTAAAACCTAAAAACTTCTCAGTTAAGGATACTTGCTTTGGTCGTTAATGGGTTAAAAATGTGAAGTGATGGAAAAACCAAAATATTTCTAGTGATTGGAATGACTTTTTTAGTGTTGACTTGGGTAATTAAGCTATGAACACATTTGCTTTTAGAAAAAATGTTTGACGTTTTTTAACCTTGCAAATGTTTAAGACCTCATTACTCTACGTAAATGTAAATGTGAAGAATTAGCTAACACGTTTTGCTTATGAGAGTTATGTGTATACGGGTACTCATAAACGTAAATGCAACGTACTGACCTAATCAAATTAGGTCTCTCTACGTTTATATGTGTCAACTGTAAGAACAGTGTTGAAAACTTTTTCTTTAAATACCCTAAAATTTCATATATAAAAATACAATCATACTTTTATATCTCTTATTTTCTCTTCAAAATCAATATGTTTACTAACATGTCAAAATATTTATCGGATAGTGATAGCGTCACAAAAATCATATAATTTTCGTTAGTATTATGCTACTCGTATCTAAACTAAACTTTAAAACATTAAGGTGTATGTTCAACATAACATGTTTCTTTTATACCCTACACCACTATAGGTATTATGGGTTTGTGCTGATGTTTATAACGCATGGAAAAGGCTATCCAACACCCATCTTAAAGTATATCAATCGACTCAGAATCACTTTTTAAATAGATGTAACGATGTCCGTCCGTCCGTCTGGCTACCTGTCCATGTAAATCTTGTGCACAAAGTACGGTTCGCAATTTTGAAGATAATTCAATGAAATTTGGCACATGGGATTGTTTTGATACAAGGACATAGTCTATTGAAATTGGTTGTGATTAGTCCATTATTTCACCTAGCCACCACACAAATGTCCCCCCGGAATAGAATTTAAACATTCAAAAATGCCTTAAGAACAAGAATATTTTAATAAAATTCGGTGCAAAGAAGTTCTGTACAAGTATCAATCTTTGTACTAAATTTTATGAAGATTGGTCCACATTTGACCATAGCTACCATATAAAAGCATCTTTCGAAAATCACTTTAACGTACATAAAACCCATACGAATATTAGTATCAAGTTAATATTTCACATAAATAATGGTATGTAGAAACAACATTGCCAAATATTATGAGAATCTGTCCATAATTTGCCATAGCTACCATACAAACCCACTTCCAGGAATTGCCCTAAAGTGCATAAAATCATATAGATGTTAGTATCAATGCATTATTCTGTAGTTGTATATTTTATTTTACTTTTCGTAAAATTGGCCACAGGTGTAATATAAGTCCCCTTGCCGAATTTTTATGCTCGTATACAATAGTGTAGGATATCATAAAGTCGGTCTTGATCGACTATATGTTTATTTCCCGTTTTTTTTTATGTTGAACGTAATAAGTTAAGATTGAAACTACTAAATGAATTACTTGTAGCATTTTTTCTCCAGATTTTTCTGATATATAACTTTATATGAAATTGAACTGCTAACGACATTATTTTTAATTTTTTTATGTATGACTTCTGTGAAAAAGAAAAAAAATGTAAAATATTTTTACAACATTTTTCGTGGTATCTCTCTGTAAGAATTTAAGATTAATAATAACAATTGAGCACTGCTGGAACATTTTTAGATTCACTTATAACTTGGTTCCAATTCCTTTACAATTGCCAGTTGGGCAATTTAAATAACTAATACTCTGTGGAACTAAAAAAACATTTTCAATTTGGAGAATGTTGCCTAATTGTGGGAATGTTTTTTGTTTCGTAAATCTGGGCAGAAAATTTTAAAAACACTATTGCATATTGACACTTGTATCTTGCAACATGAGAAAAGTTAACAATAACGTACATATGTTTTCCAGTCTAATAAAAAATATTAAAAATATTTATTATTATTATTATTATTATTATTATTGTTATTAATTTTATTATTATTATTATTCTTAAAATTATTATTATTATTATTATTATTATTATTATTGTTATTAATTTTATTATTATTATTATTATTATTATTATTATTATTATTGTTATTAATTTTATTATTATTATTATTCTTAAAATTATTATTATTATTATTATTATTATTATTATTATTATTATTGTTGTTATTATTATTTTTATTATTATTATTATTATTATTATTATTATTGTTATTAATTTTATTATTATTATTATTCTTAAAATTATTATTATTATTATTATTATTGTTATTAATTTTATTATTATTATTATTATTATTATTATTATTGTTATTGTTATTAATTTTATTATTATTATTATTATTATTATTATTATTCTTAAAATTATTATTATTATTATTATTATTATTGAGAAACTGTGATCATTCTTTGCCTCAGAGTTCTTCTTAGCTTTGTTATTTAAAATTTTTTAGCTTTGACTTAAGCTTAGTGCCATTAAGCGGTAGAAAGTGTTTAACATAGCTTTTAGGAGCTTCTCTTTCTGGACCAAGTTTCACCTCATTCTTTATTCAAATTCTTAATATTGCATTAATTTTGCAAACAAGTTTTATTGATAACACGAGTCAAACAATAAAATAATATAAAAATAAAATAAACACAATATTCCATTTAAGAAGATACGTAGTTTAAAATTTAATAATTTAATGACAAGACAGAGATAAAACGCTTTTTAAAGTATTAAGTATCAATATTGAATATATAGCAATTAACTTACTTTTTTTAATATTATGTTGATTTTTTTTAATAACTCTCTAAGTGTTTTCTGGTCTATCTTACCTGTAATAAAAGAAATATAATATAGGTTAAGATATTAATGAAAAGTTAAAAAAGATTATAGTACTTATAGTTAAACGTATAGTCCAGCAAAAAAAAATATACTATAAATATAAATTGTTTATTTGCGATTTTACCTTAAATGTTTTAAACCATTATTTAATTCTTCAAAATCCTTCGTCGCAATAATGTTTTATATAACCCAGATTTTTATATTGCTTAACTACTACAAATTCTATATCATTTTTAAGAATGCCAAACGATTCTGAATATTTTTCTGAAACGTTGTCGGATTGTCTGTGTTTCTGTCGGTCTGTACACGTATAGTTCGGTTAAACGTCTAACCGGAGAGGTAAGAAAAAAATCGTTAGAATTAAAGAAATAGTGTTCAGTTAGTTTTTCAGATGACACTTCAGCCATTGATAAGGTATAGCACAAGAGTCTAGTATAAAATAAGAAATGTTTAAAATTAATCCGAGTTGTTCATAAACGCAGAGAAAAAACATAGTTACGGCATTATCACTAACAATATTATGTTCTCATTATTAATTTTCCTTAATTTTAATAACGCTGTGTTCATGGTAACAATGTTTTTGTTCCAGTTTTATCATTTAAAGTTTACATTCAATCAAAATTTTAGTATAGTTTACTGCAAACATATTATGTTTTTGAATATTCTTACCAGAAACAAAATTTTATTAATATAAAAAATATCATCATTTCTACAACCATTAAGTAGTATCAATCTTTCTACTTGTTCTTAAACCTTATTTTGTTTTCAAGCCATAATAATACTATTATTTCCATAACAACAAATTGTTACAAATAAATACGCTTTTTACAAATATGGTTGAAAAATTCATAACTTGTTTGTTTTTTTTAATATATTTTGTTTTTAACGTTTGTTTTTCACCTTCATTATAATTCCCATTTAGTTTATACATGAATTAATGTAAGTAAACAAAGTTTCGTTATATTTGCTGTGATTCAAACAATATAAAATATTGATTAGTTAATAAAAGATATCATTTATTATCTTGCACAACATATTATGGTACAAATAAATAAAATTAATTAATGAAATAATATGTAAATATTTTTTGATAATTAATAAACACGTAATATTATAAGATTGGAGAATACTATGATAAAATGGAATCATAATATGATAAGATGGAATAATAATTTAATAAAATGAAACCATAATCTGATAGCATGGGATAATAATGTAGTAAGGTAGTATAATAATATGAAAAACTCGAACCATAACATGAAAAAACGCACTATAAAATTCACGCGATATAATAAAATGGAATCCTAACAATAATTATTTATAATCATATCTATTTTTATCTATGACCATATCTTTCAATCACAATATGTTGCTCTTAAGTTATGGTCACTACAACTATAATTTTTCTCTGCGTGTAAGCAGAACTTACAAGTTAATAAATTTCTTATTTAAAAATTATAAATCATTTTTTTTTTTTTTGTCTTTCCAGATTTCTCTACAATGGTCAAACGTAAAAAGCTCTGAGTCTTCAAAAAAAAAAAAAAAAAAAAGAAAAACGAACTTATTTCAACTTTCCTTAAAACAAACTAAATACGAAATACTAAATCCAATAAAATCTTTTAAACATTTCCCCAAAATTCGATAACGAACATGGTTTTAAATCTACTTTTCATAACAACTGTGATAAAATCCACCTTCGGCGTGGTAACCACTGGTTTGTGGCTTATACCTCTACTCTTGGCTGCCATAACTTATTATAAATATGATTATGTTGATCCAGAGTCAAGGGCTTTTGATCAAACGAGTATTTATAGCGAATATGATTTTATAGTGGTGGGTGCTGGTTCCGCAGGAGCTGTGGTTGCCAATCGTTTGAGTGAAATTAACAAATGGAAAGTTTTGTTAATAGAAGCTGGTCCCGATGAAAATGAAATATCGGATGTACCTTCGCTAGCGGCCTATTTGCAATTAAGTAAATTGGATTGGCAGTATAAAACGGAACCCTCGAATAAGGCCTGTTTGGGCATGAATAATAATCGCTGTAATTGGCCTAGAGGCAAGGTTTTGGGTGGTTCCAGTGTTTTGAATTATATGCTGTATGTCAGAGGCAATCGTAATGATTATGATCACTGGGAATCTTTGGGTAATCCTGGCTGGGGTTATGATAACGTCCTGCATTACTTTAAGAAATCAGAAGATAATCGCAATCCTTACTTGAATAAAAATCATTATCATGGTAAGGGTGGTTTGTTAACTGTTCAGGAATCACCTTGGCATTCTCCCCTGGTGGCTGCTTTCGTAGAGGCTGGCACTGAAATTGGTTATGAAAATCGCGACATTAATGGTGAAATACAAACGGGTTTCATGATAGCTCAGGGTACCATAAGAAGAGGCTCACGCTGTAGTACTGCCAAGGCATTTTTGAGACCCATAAGACATCGTCCCAATTTCCATTTATCCATGAATTCCCAGGTTACTAAGTTAATAATTGAACCAGGTACCATGAGAGCTAAAGCAGTAGAGTTTGTTAAAAACGGCCAAGTTATGAAAATATATGCTAAACGTGAAATTATATTATCAGCTGGAGCCATTAATACTCCCCAAATAATGATGTTGTCAGGCATAGGGCCACGCAAACATTTACAAGAACATGGTATTAGGGTTTTGCAAGATTTGCCGGTAGGAGAAAATCTACAAGATCATGTGGGTATGGGAGGTATATCCTTCCTGGTTGATAAACCAGTTTCTATAGTTCAGGATCGTTTTAATCCCACTGCTGTAACTTTTCAATATGTCTTAAGAGAACGTGGACCCATGACCACTTTGGGTGGTGTTGAAGGTTTGGCTTTTGTACATACACCCTATTCTAATAGATCCATAGATTGGCCGGATATACAATTTCACATGGCCCCTGCTTCTATTAATTCCGATAACGGTGCTCGGGTTAAAAAAGTTTTGGGTTTAAAAGAATCGCTTTATCAAGAAGTCTATCAACCCATAGCTAATAAAGATACCTGGACTATAATGCCTTTATTGTTAAGACCACGCTCCAGAGGTTGGGTTAAACTAAGATCAGCCAATCCCTTTGATTATCCCAAAATCAATGCCAATTATTTTGATGATCCCTTCGATGTCAAAACCTTGGTGGAAGGAGCCAAAATTGCTTTACGTGTAGCCGAAGCTAAAGTTTTCAAACAATTTGGTTCGCGCTTATGGCAAAAGTCTTTACCAAATTGTAAAAAATTCAAATTCCTATCAGATGAGTATTTGGATTGCCATGCCAGAACTATATCCATGACCATTTACCATCCCTGTGGTACGGCTAAAATGGGTCCAGCCTGGGATCCAGAAGCTGTAGTAGATCCTAGATTACGTGTTTATGGTGTTAGAGGTTTAAGAGTTATAGATGCTAGTATAATGCCCACCATTAGTAGTGGCAACACGAATGCCCCCGTCATTATGATCGGCGAAAAAGGTGCCGACCTTATTAAAGAAGATTGGTTCCACAATCCTGAGTACAAAGTGGCCAATAAAAGTTAGCATAATTTTTAATGACCTTTAGTTAATGGATTATTGTCATTTACCAAAGGCTGTCAACTTGTTAATAATTTTTTTTTGTTATTGTTGTTGTTATTACATTATTTTTCACATTCAGGGGGCGTTAGCTTTAAAAAAAAAACTAAAAGAACGAGAAAAAAACTCATAGTTGCCATTGTGTCATAAATAAGTTTATTGTAATCGTAAATAAATTAAATATATATTTTCTTTATTATTTAGCTATATAATTGCTTAGTCACTTGTTCTTATGTTTGTTTATTAATTAGAAATCATTTTACGATTTATAAGTCCACTTATGATGTCTTGTTTTCTTATAGTTAAGTAGCGAATTATTTACGTTAATTTTAAATACAATTATTTTACCTTTAATTTATTTATGTTTATTTCCAAATGTTTACATTAGCAGTTTACTACTTTATATTCTGACTTAAAATATAAATGTTTAGTTTTAAATATACAAAATGTAAATATGTACAATTAAAATATTTGAATAAATGTATAATAAAAGTTTTAAAAATAAATTAATGCTAAGAATTTTTATTTTTAAATATGTCTATGAGTCATTAACAAAAATGTTTAACCAAGCTGAAATAGACTTTAAACCTTAATAAGTTTTGAAGTAATAATATTTTAAGCCAACAGGTTACAGATCTAAACTCACCGGGCTTGAAACTAATAGAGTGTAAAATTTTAGCACCATAGGTTTCATTTTATAATCATGATTGTTGTTCAAAGTGCAAAAACTTAGAAAATAGGCTTAAAATTATTTTACCTTTTTACCATTCTTGTACATTTTTTCTTTGCAAGCTTACACTTTTTGATCTTATTCGATCTTATATAAACCAATCGTACTTTGTGGATAAATTCTATAACTCCTTTGTTGTTGTACAGACTTTCAACAGTTAAATACCGAGTAGTCGAATTTTGATGACAAATTTTTTTTTTTAATTTTATAGGTTTTTGGGCGGGAACTATGCTCCCTCAACGAAATATAAATTTTGGAATAGGGATTGATACTTGTTGTAATTATGCATATTTTGCTCAATATCTTGTTGATGGACCCTAAATAGTCAACAAAGTAGATAGTCTAAAAAAGCAAGCATATTCACAGGTTCTAATGGAATAGAATGGTTTACTGCATGACCTTAGTTTTTTCTGTTATTTTACACAATAAAATCGAAGGAGCAGTAAAAATAAATTTAATACAAAAGGATTTTTGAAAATTAAGAAAAAAGTTGTTTTTTTTGTTTTTGCATTTTTATATAGCAAATTGCAATTTATACAAATCTTGGATATATATAGATCTAAGAATGGCGATAAATATAATTAATCGGGACCATATATTTAATTAAAGTGTCGACGATACATGAAAACGAGACACTTTTGTCAGGTACAACGCATGGACTGTAGAAAATTAATTATTTTTTATTTATTTATTTTATAATTACAATATAATTACAAATTATATTCTAATTCTAACCGAGCGGAGTAATGAAGACTATAGCTCGTTGTAGTGAAACAGACCAGACTGGTGGGAATCGAACCCACAACCCACAGACTGACAGACTAGCTCACTACCAACTAGGCCATCGGAGCACCCATTAATTATAATTGACATAATTAAACTAAACTTTTTTGACGTTTTCATTTCTTAAAAAAAAATTCTTAAAATTCGCATAAAAATTTTTTTCAGACACTAATTTATAAAAGTATGTAATGCTTAATAGAAATATGAAGGCATATAAAAATATTTAGAAAGATAAACTGCCATATTAAATAATAATAATAATAATAATAATAATAATAATAATTATAACTTATGTATAAAGCACAAACTAGCTAATACACGTTTTAGCTCTTAAAGTCTTTATTAAGAAAATATTATTCAAAAAAAAAAAAAAAAACTGTTTGCAGTCTACATTAACTAATAAACTGTTTATGTGGGCAACCCTTCTCAAGTTCCCTTTCATTTATAATGTCATTGTTGTAAATAGTTAGAATAAATTATTCATTAACTGTTTTATTCCATTATTTTTAATTTTAATGTTCTAGTACGTTTTTGATGATAAATAGGTTATTTTGAAAAAAAAAAAAATTATTATTTAACTTATGTAAATATAATTATGTATAAATGAAATATTTTTATTTAATTTTTGTTGGTTGCAATTATACGAGTAAATATTCGAATAACAAAAATTCTAGGATAAAATCAACATCGCTATTTCATATTTGTTTTTGTTTACACTATTTTTGGTGAAATTTTTTTAAAATTTAAATATTTTAATAATTTTTTCTGTTAAAATGTGTAATTTTTAATCCGGAATTCATACATTAGATTAATGCCTCCTTAATCTAAGACTTGTACATATTAATGCACTATTTGGACTTATGTGAAAATAGCAAACAAAAAACGTGAAAACGTACGTGATTGTGGCGAACAGTTGTCTGACATGCGGGCAGCCGGAATTTTGGTATTTTAATCCAAAAGCATCCAAAATAGACTTTTACCTGTTTATGTTTATGATTTTATTACAAAATGGCTTAATTTAAACATATGTGTAGAAAATATTACCCTGTCCCGGCATTCGGTTTATACATTTTTAAATAGCTATAATGGCGCATTTTTTAATTTCGGAACGAATCTTAATATACGGAAATTAAAAATTTTTTTCTTTTTTAAAAATTTGCGCATGAATATAACAATTTTTTTTTTGAAATATATTTGTAATGGAAATAATTGTAAAGTAGCTTCAAACTAGGTTCGAACCTACTTTAAAATATTTAAAGTTCACAATGATTTATTAAAGGTACATTAAGCGAATCATCGTTTTTGAATGCAACTTTAAGGAAGTTTGCTTAACAGTGATTACTAAAGTTGTATTAAGTTTTTTTCAATACGACTGAAAAATTTTTACTTGGGTTAAAAATATGCTACACTAATACCATCAATCATTGAAAATATCTTAAATTTTATTTGAATAATTTTTGCAAAAATTTGTAAAAATTAAAAAAAAATTGCTAACTGATGCATGCATTCGCGTCACTTTATATTTAAACAAATGGATTTTATTTAATTTTTTATTTTTTTTTATTTTAAAAGAAAAACATTTAAGGTCCAAAATCAAAAATTTTTGATATATTGATTTGAAAGTGTCCTATATATTTTGGCAATAAAAAATGTTAAGTACTCAGCAATAAATAAATAAATAAATAAAAATAAAATAAATAAAAAGGAAGTATTTCTAAAAGACCAACACTTCAAAAGTAGAACCATTTTAGAATTTTACAATTTATTCCAAAATAATTATAAATTATTTATAAATTATTTCTAAAAAAAAAGGGAAAATAAATATCTTTATAAATTCTTTTATAAAGATTATATAAACATTAATTTTTGATAAGAACTTCAAAAGTAATAAATAAGAATCCTAAAAAAAAGAATTTTTAGACGATGTCTACTATGGGTTAAAATCATTATTTATGCAGATTTTTTTCAGCACTAAGTACTTCTTCCAATAACAACAATCTGTTAAAATCATTCGTTTTAAAACTCTTATTTTGCTGGGATATTCATATATTGAGGCACCATGTATAACATTATTTTATAATAGTAACTCCAAATATTTTGCACTGAACTGAATGTTACTTCTTTCCATTAATGACATTTTTTTTAGAAATGATTAATTTCGATGACATTATTTTTATTTATGATGACTGTTTTTATTTATATGAAACATATTAAATCAACTTATATCTCTGCTATAAGCTTTTCAATAAAGCCGTTAGTAATAGCATAGTACTGTTTGTTCAATTGTACGAAAAATCATCGCCATTTTGAATTGCTTCATTACCGATATTACATTTTGTAATCGTCCAGTTAATCTTTTGCAATCCTCGTCCAATGTTTAGGATCGTTATCGCGCTCAAATGCCCATGAAAGTGGTAAAGCCACATTTAGCGTATACACTGGTGCATATTCCTATAAACGCACATAAATTCTTTTAATCAACTTACCAAAAATGGGCTCAAAAATATTTAAGGTGCTACAAATTAATTTTTTAAATTATAAATTGACCACTTAAAAAATTAATAACAAAAAACTTAAAATGTACATTAAATTTTTGTCATTGTAATTTTAGTAGTTTAATGCCATTTTTATGGCATTTTCCTATATATGCGCTTAAACTAATGAACCAATTTAGCATTATTAATAATGTGTTGATGAACCTTTGTTTTGGATAACTTCCAAAATTCGGTCTGGCATTCGTCTAATTTTCGAAGAAAATCACTGTCAATTTCTTCCCAGGCTTACTTAATTTTTAGTTTTAACTCCATTATTGTCATTATGGTTTCATTCTTTGCATTTCTTGCGTAAACTTTATGGGCCATATACTCATATACAGATTCTCCATTGAATTTAAATCCGGACTGGAAGCAGGTCAGTCCAATAGTCTATGTTCATTAAACATGGATTGCAGCGTTATCCTATTGGAATATGCAATCTTCATCCATTTTTTCATACATAAATGAGGGAACAGCATCTTCCAACAGTTCATTATAAATTGCATTGATCATTTTAGTTGGAACAAAACATATTTTTGAATTTCCTGCAGCAGAAAAGGCTGCCTAAACCATAACACTGCCTTCACCGAAATTGCGTTTTGATATACGAATTTCGTTCGACCAAATTGTATTTCTCTCCATTAGAAAAGATTCCTTTATTCCATTCATCTGTTCATTTCATGTATTTGCGAGCAAATTTTAAACGATTTTCCTTATGATGCTGTTTTAATATTGGCTTACATTTTGGTTTCCACCATTTTATGTTGCCATCTGTTCGCAAAATGTGTGCAACAAGTTTGGAAGTGACAAGAAGGTCAAATTTATTTTTTATTTATGTAGCATTTAATTTATTGCTGTTAGCTTCTTCTTTTATTTTATTAATTTGCCTTTTAGTTAATTTTTGATTACCTTTTGTTGGTTTCCGCACTCTATATATCTGCTCTTTCTTAAGAGAGCCTCGAATAACTCCTTCAGAACGGGTAATTTTTCGTCCAATTTCTCTGTTAGAACAGCCTTGATCACGAAAAAATTGAATTTGAATTTTTTCTTTTGGGCAACCTTTAAGCTGATGAATTTTCCCAATTAAAACAAAAATATTTCCAACAAACTTTTTAGGCAAATTTTTCTCGACTGCGTTTATAGGAATATTCCACTGAAATGATCACCAATATGTTCTTATTGTTAAATTAAAGAAAACAACAAACGCAAGAAACAAATATTTCTTACATAAAAAAGTACTGTCGCAACGCAACATTGTTGTTAGTTAAGAGTATATATAATATAAAAAAAAAAAATATATATATATATATAAATGCGTTTATAGGAATATGCACCAGTGTATAATACGAAAAATGATTTAATTTCTGAAATGAAATGTCCTGAAAACACAAACAAACCATTATATTTCCAACTCTGTGATTCAATGTTGTAGTTGTTTACTTAGGATTAAATTTTTCGCCTATAGAACTTCGGACACTAGCTCTTTCAGCTGTTACCTGAGGATGAGTTTAAAATTATCAGAGCATAAAATATTTATACCCTGCACCACCATAGGTGGTTAGGGTATTGTGCGTTTTTGCTGATGTTTGTAACGCATAGAAAAAGTTATCTAACAACCACCTTAAAGTATACCAATCGACTCCGTTTTAAATTGTTGTAGTTCAATTTAAGTGGTCTCTCTCTTGCAAAATTAAATTCTAACACAACATTTCTCTCAGTTTGCACCTGTAACCATTGAGTCCACATTTCCAAGCATTTGGATATTTGGTAAACAATTTCTCAATTTTAGGATGTTTTTGTGTAGTTGTCTTCGCTCTTTGCTGCTATTTGCTACTATTGACTATTTCATAAAAAAGGGAACATAATGGTAGAATTTCTTTTGAAAAAGATTAGTAACGCGAAGTTTATTAGCGTTCAAACATAAAATTAAAACTATTAAAATGTAACAACTAAAATGAATTTCTTTATAAAATGCCAAAAATAGTAAAATTATAAAAGGAGAATGTATTTATCGTGAGTTCTCTAAATATTTGTTAGTATTAATTGTTTCAATTAAGCTAAGTTCAGATTAGGCAAATATTTGACACGAAATATTTGATCGTGTTTTCCCGAACTTTTTGCAATTAAATATAGAGTTGATTTTTTGTTCAAATAAGGCGCATTTATTTGACGTTATTTTTTGATGAAACAAATAGCTGTCAAAAATCGTAAAATACGTTAAAGGGAAAACATATTTTAAGCCTATTCAGATTAGATGGAAATTGTTTACAAAAAATTATTTGATTAAACGCATAACTACCATAAATTTATTTGACATCAACTAATAAAATGAATTTATAGAAAAATCTTATTTTTATTTTGTTTTTATGGATTTAGAACAATTTTCAGACAATATTTTGAAATACATATGTGGATGTCACCGAAGCGTTTTAATTTAATATAAAGCGAAATTGTTATTATGGTTAATTAATAAAAATATGAAAATAATATAGAAACATTTATTTAAAAATTTGTATTTTAATAGATAAAATATAAATTGATATTTTTTTTATTTATTTATTTTTTTTTTTTTTTTGTCAATTTAAAGTTTCTGAGCATAAAAATAATATATATTTATTTTTTTCAACTCAACCTATTTGATCCTGTTTGATCACACATTTATTTAGTAAGAACAAACAAAAATTCGCTCAAAATAGTGGCAAATATTTTATATCTTGTATTCACACAATGTTCTTCACACTTGCCGCATTTTTTGTTAAGGTTAAATAGTTTTGTTTGTCCAAAATCAGATGTTATCTTGTTTGTATCATATAAATATTTGGTGTTCACATTACGAAAAGCAATTTTTTTTTTTTTTTTGCAAAAATCGTCAAATATTAGCGTAATGTGAACTTAGCTTTAGAAAGGGAGAAAAAAAAAATAGTTGGAAATGTTTTGAACTCATCAATTTTTAATATTTTACTAATTAATTATTTTTTGTTGTTACAAGTAAACTTAATGGATTATTCTTAGTTGTTATGCAAAATGCAATTAATAAATTTTAGAAAATATTAAGAAAAATGTTATAAAATATAATCATTAGACAAAGAGAATGTTTTGAACACTAATGTATTACAGAATATAAAATTAAATCTGTGGATGAAATAAATGAATAAAAGAAATGATAATATAAATGTCTGCATGTTAAAGTCAAATGTTAGAGTGATTCTTATATTGTAGATTGAACTATTCGAGATTTTTTTCGAACTGAAATTATCGTTATCTCCAAAATACCATTACCATATTAATGATGCTAACGAAATACAGTAAAAGCTTCCTGAACGGAAAGCTCCAGTAGATGGAAAAATTTTTAGGTCCCATGTTTTAGGTGGCATTTATATAATAAACTAATCTTTGCTAAATGAGCGGATATTTTTAATTTCCGCTATATCGATACAAAATAACAGTTTTACTCCCAAGAGGTTACTGTTCACGGTCATATTATACATATATAATTAAGAATGTGTTTGTAAGAGCTTTTAAATGGTATCAATATGCTTAAGATCGCACATGTATTAATAAGGGCTTTAAGAAAAACTATCCTACTTCTAAACCCCTATAACTAGTTAAAAGCGAACGGCGGACAAAATTTTTTATATTACTACGATCACAAGTAAAATAACTATTTAATAAGTATCAAAATTATTTAAAAATCAATAGCTCCGATGATCTTGATTTATGCCGTTTGTTTTACTCAAAATCAAGTTTTTCAATTTAACTTCGAAAAAATAAAACCTAATCTCTAAAACGATGATGCATGCATGATTTGTCATACCATACTTTAACGACATAAAATTCTGCATAACAACCTGAAAGACATAATCACATACCTTATCTTCAGCCATATTAAATAGAAAAAAGTTTTTGGGTGCTGCTAAGAATAGAGGCCAGGCCACCATCATCAATTTTCCCCAGGTTGAATAGTCATATCTGCTAACCACTTTATCTTAATTTAAATTATGTTTTTGACCATCTGGTCATAAATTATGTTTTAAAATAGATCTTGAAGACATTTGTCATGTTTTGTGTATGCCAAACACATGACAATTGCATGTGATTTTCATTCACGATGTCTTCAATAATGTTGTATTCGAAATATTTTCTTAATTTTAATATCAATGAATGGAGTAACACGCCAGCATAGGTGACTTTGTTGTCAAACTTTCCCTCAACATGCATTTTATTGACAACAAATTTTAAAATTTCCTGAAGAAATCATCAATGAAAACGTTATTCAAAGAAGAAGAACTTTTTAGAAATGATTTTTTTCGCGTACAAAAAATTAATAAATTTAGAAAGTAATTTTCAAATAAAAACATAAATTCCATAAAAGAAATTTCATAAAATCATAATTTATTATAATTAATGTCCAATCGCTGTCCGTCTATCAGAGCTTTTACTGTATATTAAATACTGAACTTAATAATTTAGTTTCAGTTGTTGAAATAATTTGTATTTAAAAAGCTTATGTTGCGTCCGTTTTTTTTCTAAAATGTTTTGCCTTAATCTCGAGATTTTTTGTTTATAACTCATCCAACTTTAAAATTGTCACAAATCATCGGCTGTCACCAGTGTTGCCAGTTTACTCTTTTTAATTTATTTTGATAATAATAAAAAGAAAATAATTTCTTATTATCTACTGCTGAATTTATTTTACAGGATCATTCATTTAAGCATTTTTGTGTATTTAATCGTACAAAAAATCTATATTTTTTGATTTCATTATACGAATTAAGAACAACTAATATACTAAAATACTAATAACTAATTTTATTTTATTACCAAATCGATTATTATAATTATTTTTTTATTTGTTTCATTTACCATAGAAACTATTTATAAATATAATTTTAGCAAATTCTTATAAAAACGAAAAATCAGCAAAAAATTTAAAAATGCTTATAATTTAAAAATGTCGAAAAATCACTTCATATAACCAAAATTTTTATGGGAATTTTTTGGGGTGATTTTTCATTTGGATCATTTTACTGAAAATTGTTCTATATGTATACCCTACACCACCATAGGTATTATGGGTTTGTGCTGATGTTTATAACGCATAGAAAAAGTTATCCAACACCCACCTTTAAGTATACCAATCGACTCAGAATCACTTTTTAAATCAATCTAACGATGTCCGTCCGTCCGTCTGACTGGATGGACGGCTGGTTGGCTGTCCATGTAAAACCTTGTTAAATATAATTCAATGAAATTTGGCACGCAAAACTTTTATGATACAAGGTCGAAGCCTATTGAAATTGGTTGTGATCGATCCATTATTTCACCTAACCCCCATATAAATGTCCACCCCGGGATAGAGTTTAAACACTCAAAAATGCCTTAAAAATAAGAATATTATAATGAAATTCGGTGCAAAGAAGTTCTGTACAAGTATCAATCTTTGTACCAAATTTTATGAAGACAATTCACCATAGCTCCCATATAAACCCCTCTTCCGATAATCACTTTAACATGCATAAATCCCATACGTTAGTATCAAGTTAATATACGACACAAATATGTTTTGTGTAAGTGAAAACAACATTGCCAAATTTTATGATAATCGGTCCATAATTTACCATAGCTCCCATATAAACAAACTTCCAGGAATCGCCCTAGAGTGCATAAAATCATCTAGATGTTAGTACCAATGCATTATTGTGTATTTGTATATTTTATTTTACATTTAGTAAAATTGGCCACAGGTGTAATATAAGTCACCTTCCCGAATTTTTATGCTCTTACACAATGGTGTAGGGTGTCATATAGTGGGTCTTAACCGACTATATCTTTCTTTCTTGTTTCTTTATAAATTTATTACAATATCTTTAAAAAATTAAAAAAAGTAATGAGAATAAAAAAAGTTCTTAAATTAAAGAAAAAAAACTTTTTTCTGGCCTTACTTAGCCTTTTTAGACTTTTTTGAAATTGAATTTAGCCTCTTTTTTCTCGGCTTCTGGCAACACTGACTGTCACCTGTCAAAACGAATATTGTTGAATTGCCAGACTTAATAATTTTAATATTTCTTTCGCATAATTTAACAACTTTTTATAGAAACAATAAAACTTAACATATAAATAAGTCAAGTTTATAAGCTTAAAACAATTGAAACTCTTGAAGGTGGTAGGTAACATGTCTGAAATTAACACCCTCATATATAATTAAATTAAATACACATGAGTAATTATATTTTTTTATTTTTATATATATTTTTTTTAATTATTTAATTACTATGTATAAATAATGGAATGTGAAAAGTTTTTATAAAAAATTGAAGAGTATTTAACTATTGAAAATATCAAAACAATCAATTGTTATGTATGTAGATGGCGACTGATATTTTATTTTTTTATAATTATTATTAAAAACAACACTAGAGTTAAGTTTGAGTGTCTAAATTTGCTTTTGTTTATTATTAAATAATTTTTAACAAGTTAGAAGCATGCAGCGGTCAAGACCCACCATACAATACCCTACACCATTAGATATGTGTATCAAAATTCGTGGAGGGGTCTTATATGGTACCTGTGGCCCACTGTTGACCGATACTTGTTTTAATATACATTTTTATGAAACATTATCTTATGTTATTTATGTATTTTAGGAGCATTCTTGGAAGTGAACCTTATATGGTTGCTATGGTCAATTATCGACCTATCCTCATTGACACTGATTTTGTGTCAAATATTAATTTGATAGTATCATTTTTGTGGGACTTATGCCTCGTCATTCATACTGATTTTATATTAAATATTAACCTGACTTATGCCCGTTAAAGTGATTTTCCAAAGAGTTAATATAGGAGCTATGGTCAAATATGAACCGGAATTCGGCACATAGATTTGTATTTATATAAAACTTATATGTGCAAATCATTAAAATATTTCTATATTTAAGGGAAATAATATATATTTAATAGGTGTAATAATAGACCGATCTTGATCAATTTTAATAGGCCTTGGATCATAAAAAATATATATGCAAAATTTAATTTAATTTATTACAAAATTGCGACCTGAAATTTGATTACAAGGTTTACATTAACAGACGGATGGACGTCGTTAAATCGACTCAGAAAGTGATTCTAAGATGAATCTTAGTCCAATATTTTTGGATGTTACAAACATTAGTACAAACTCATAATACCCTCCCCACCTATGGTGGTTTAGGGTTTAACAAGCGCTACAAGATAATATTTGTTATATAAAAAACATTAACAAAATAATATAAACATTCACCCTTTGTCAAATCTAATAATAAGATTTAACCAAAATAAAAATATTTTCAAATTTATACGGTTGTCTGGTTAAAATGTCGTTGTTTTGGGAATTAACAAGGAAGTTCATTTACTTTTTTATATATAATTTAACTAATATGTTTATTTAGTTTGTTGAATTTTTTTTTCTTTCATTCATGAGTATGCAACTCTTGTTTCAGTTACTCAATTATAAACTTTTTCAAATCATAAGAATTTTTATACAACATCATTTCGTTTATTATTTAGGAAGTTGTTGTCTGTGTGGTACTTGTTATTCAAACAAACCATAATTGAAGTGACTATTTATTTGAACATTCAAATCGTGAGCAAATAAAATATTATTTGGAATTTTTTTTATTTATTTTAATTTGTTTTATTATGATGATTGGGGGAAACTTATAAATTACAGAAGTAGTTTATTGTACTGTATTATAAACATTAATTATTTTGTTCAGGGGTTCACACACGACCCCCTTGAGACGCGAACCCCTAGAGACATAACAACTTGAAATCGACCCACCATAATTTTTTTGTACAACAAGTCAAAAGTTTAAAAGATTGTTATGTTTAATATTAAAAATGTTTTTCAATGCTCAAACATACACTGGTGCATATTTCTATAAACGCACATCATTTTTTTTAAATCAACTTATCAACAATGGGACTAAAAAATAATTAAGGTGCTACAAATTAATTTTTTAAATTATTTATTGACTTCACTTAAAAATTTAATAACAAAAAATCCTAAATGTGCATTAAATTTATTCCATTATCATGTTAGTAGTTTAATTCTACTTTTTATGGCATTTTTCTTTATACGCACCAATTTAGCATTGTTAATAATGTGGATAAATTTTTTGGTTTCCTTTCTTAAGAAAGTCTTGAATAACTCCTTCCGAACGGTTAGTTTTTCGTCCAATTTCAGCCTTGATCACGAAAAAATTGAATTTGAATTTTTTCCTGGTCCGTAAGAAAAGTTCCTTTGGTCATTCTTTAAGCTAATGAAATTTCCCAAATGAAACAAAAATATTTCCAGTAAACAGAGATGTTGTCATCAGAAATTTACCTTGTGAAACAAACAACTAAAACTGTCAAAATTTTTAAATAAATTTGTGAAAAAACTTTTTAGGCAAATTTTTCTCGACTGCGTTTATAGGAATATTCCACTGAAACGATCACCAATATGTTCTGATTGCTAAATTAAAGAAAACAACAAAAGCAAAAAACAAATATTTCTTACATAAAAAAGTATCGGGAAACGAATATACCTCTGAGAAAAACAAAATTTTTAAATGCTTTTAAAGGAATTTGCACCAGTGTAGACTAAAGGTTTAAATTTTAAGTTTGAATTCTATTTGGGCTTCACTTTACAATAAGCGTTTAATAAATTAATAATCATTTTTATATTAAAATTTAATCTCAAATCAATCTGAAATCTAAAAACGTATATTTGAAAAAAAATAATAATTTCTCAATAAATGAATAAATTCTTCTTCTTCTTCTTGAGGAATTTATTATTTATTTGACATTTGAGAAGAAGTTTACTTTTTATCATTTTCAAATATAAATCAAGTTCACGTATTAAAAAATAAATAAAATATTTTCAAGAATTGGGGTTAAAATACTTTTGATCTGGTTGTCCTGTTTTCCATTTGAAACTAATAATAGATTACAATTCTGAAGGTAACTTGTTAAAAATTTATTATTTGCACTAAAGTATAAATATCGATAATTGATTTAATCTCGCACATACGCAATTCGAAAATAACTTTAAGCTCCCAAATTTATTTTGGAATATCTGAGTCCAGACAAGTCCACTTTCTGCTTCTATTCAAATTAATGTCGAATTTTATGGATTTGATTCTTTTTCAAATTATTCTAAAAGCTCATTTCTTTAGCCTCATATGAAGACTTCTAACCAATAGGCTTTTAATCCAACATGGGTAGCAAATAGGAATACTTCGCAAGGTGGAGTTTTATCTCAACTTCTTTGGAATATCACCGTAAACTAATTACTCAGGGAACTTGATTCACTGAAGTTTAAGGCTGCTCTGGATCTAAATAGTACATAAAGTACAATTAGCGGTCTTAGCGTAAATCGAGGAAAAACGGAACTTGTGCTCTTCTCTAGCAGATATGAGAATCCACCTTTCTCACTTCCACGCCTAAACGGTGTTGTATTAAAGTTGACAGAAAGTGCGAAATACCTTGGGATTATGGTGGACTCTAAACTATCCTGGTTACAGGCCAAAGCCTGAAAGACAGGTATTGCACTACATATGTATGTGTGGGAAAGTATTGCACTATATATGTATGTGTAGGAGAGCCATCATTTACTGATGTAAATCCTGGGGAAAAAATCCCAAGAATACGAAATGGCTTTTCGACATGGTGATCCCATACTTATGTATGAAACGATAGTATGGTGGAAGGCTATGAAGAAATCCACCTACATTGGAATCTTTGATAGGATTCTGCGTAGTTCAATGCTACTGATTACAGAAACGCTTCGTACAATTCGTAATAAACTGACTACCGGTGGATCTTATGGCTAAACAGATCGCCATTACGTCGGCGACCAGACTTAAGACTATAGAAGCATGGAGTGATAGTGGATTCGGAAATGCGATCGTTCCAGAATTCTTTACTAGCATTCCTTGCAATATTGGTTATTGTATTCCCACATCCTTTCTTGGCAGAGACTTTTCAATATCTATCTCAACTGCTCCGGAATTAAGAGCTGGTTGAGTGGAGATTTATACTGACGGGTCCAAATCTGCTTAAAGGGGTGGGGTGTCTATATTCCCGTTTATAGGAAATGCATCTCCTTCAAATTGCCAGATCGTTGTAGCATTCTTCAAGTAGAGATCTCGGTCGTAAAGAGGGCGCTGAACTGGTTAGTGTACTATGGGGTATTTTGAGTGGATATCCAAATATGTGCAGAGAGCAAAGCCAAATCGCTCTCGGAGGTCATTACGACATACTGGCTGGTACAGAAATGCCTCACATCTCTGAACGAGATGGCGAGACATTCAAACCTAGAGCTAGTCTTGGTTGGAGGTCATTCAAATATCCCGGGTAATCTTATTGCGGATGAACTAACCAAAAATGGCCCGCTTCTTTGATATGAAGATATGAACCATCTGTTTAGAGTACCGCTTTCTTTCTGCAGATCAAATAATTTTGCTGAACTTATATTGCACAAGATAGATGGACAAACGAATCCACATGGTTAACATCGAGGCAAATATGGCCCCATTATGATGAATCTCCATCTAATTTTATCATGGGACTACGGTGCGATCGGTTACGAATGCATGCTAGGAGACTAGGGTTCCCTTTTAACGACTTTTGTAGATGTTACCGGGATGAGAAAGAGGAGAAAATGGAGCGACATCTTTTATACCACTGTCCTACTCTCACTGAGATTAAGAGTGCTAATTTTGGCAGTCCGTTTGTGCACGTATTATCAGATCTCTCTGATATTGACATCGGATGGATCAATTCTTTCATACATGCGTCGAACTGGCTTGATTCGAACGCTGTTATGGCCACGTGAATTAGTAACACAAAGTCCCTCAGGGTTTCACAATGGGACCAAATTGGAACCAAGTAAGCTGTTTCCTATTGATTAGATAACTGCCCAATGAACCTAACCTAACCGAAAAGCTCATTTTCTTTATCGTTCAAAATATTATAATGCTAGACCAGTTAAGTCGTTTAATATTAAAAATGTTTGTCAATGTTCAAACATACACTGGTGCATATTTCTATAAACGCACATCATTTTTTTTTTTTTTAAATCAACTCAGAGTTTCACAATGGGACCAAATTGGAACCAAGCGATTTGTCTCCCATTGATTAGATAACTACCCACTGAACCTAACCTAACCTAAAAGCTAATTTTTTTTTATTGTTCAAAATATTATAATGCTAGACCAGTTAAGTCGAAGGACGGATATAATTATAATCTTGGTTTCTTTTGACTCCTATAGGATTTTATCAATATATTAATATTTTTATTAACTTTCAAGACGTATTGAATTTTAAATAAAAAATTAATTAATTGTATGTTTAATTAAATGGTTTTTGCTACCCATCTAAAACATTTGTATGGACCCCTTGTGGGTCGCGGACCACCATTTGAAAACCATTGATTTGGTTATGGTGAATATTATATAATTTTTGCAGATGAAAATCATAACAGAAAATTATTTACCAACTAATCTAATTATTTACTTCAAAAAATTTATTAATATAACATTCATTAACACAAGTTGTCTTACAAAAACCTACAACAATCTCATTTTTAAAAATTCTTGGAATTATATTTTAATAACAAAAACTAATTTATATACATATAATTAACCTACTGACTTAGTAAAAAACCACTTTTTAAAAAAGTTATAAAAGAAATCTAAAGTAATTTATTCCATTTACAAAACTTATGTAATAAAAATAGTAACGCTAATTTTAATTCTAAGAATGAAAATAAAAGTTACTAAACAATTTAAAACACGTTTAGATTACATTTTATTTATTTTTTTTTTTTAATCCAAAAAAATTGAAATAAAATTATCATTAATCAGTTACAGGAAAAACGTTATATTTATTACAAATTTGTTATTGTTAACACAATAAAATTTTGTATAAATAAAGAATAAAACAATAGATTTCAACAACAACAACAATTTTGATTTCAAATGAATGAGTAAATTTGACTTCCTTGTTAAAAAAAACCGGTTGTATATTAAAAAGTTGTTTATTATGTAAAACTAAACTTTACAAAATGTTGAAAATTTCCAAAATAAATTTTATTTGTTTATGTGGGTTTGTAGTAAAAAATTAAATTTATTTAATGACCTAATCTCAATGGTTTTACAACATATAATGAACTTCTTTGTTTCAGTAAATTAGAAGAATGCTGAAGATTACATATCAGGGCTGCCAGATAATTTTTTTTTTTGGTCAACCCTAAAATGTTAAAAATATTTCCCCAACAAATTTCCACCCAATAAAAAAAAACGTGTTATCATTCAAACTAATTACTTGATGTCTTTATAAGTATTTTCTTCTTTTATAGATTATTTTTGGATGTTGTAATGATAAAAGTCGTCCCTCGTTTTTATCTTTCATAACAATTTAAAATTTGCTTATTTTAATTTCTTATTGTATACTTTTATCATTTCGCTTTTTATAAAAAAAAAGAATTGAATTATCCAAATTTTACTTCTAAATACTTTTGTTTATTTGAAATTTAACCGAATTCTAATAAGAAGCGTCACCTCCCAGCAAAAACTTTGCTTTCCTGGTAAGCTAGCAGGTATAATTGGAAACAAAAATAAACTACTTATTTTTTGCCTGAATAACTAGTTATTTTTGTTCGACTTGTCCACAAATTCATGTAGTTATTTTTTTGACTCTAGCTGATATAACAACAAAAAAAAAAAAAAAATGTTTTAGAGCAATAAATATTTGTACGTAAAATGTATTCCAGGGTTAAATAAAAAATTAAATAAAAATAAAAAAGTATCATGTGGATAGTCAGGCAGCACTGATGGCAAT
Organism: Protocalliphora azurea; assembly: GCA_932274085.1. NCBI lineage: Eukaryota > Metazoa > Arthropoda > Insecta > Diptera > Calliphoridae > Protocalliphora > Protocalliphora azurea. Next base: position 21,054,746 of record OW026523.1, read on the forward strand.
GACAAGTTACTGTGTCAGGTCCAGGTTAGTGTTGGAGTGTAAGAATAAATTTAGAAGGCTAATGGATACCTACAGAATGAGACTTTGTTAGGATCCTGGTCACTGTGATATTCTCCGCAATGAAATAGCCAATGAGCTAGCTCGTAAGGTCTCGGAGTTAGACAGGTCTTTTGTGGAGGTATCAGTTAGGATTCCGATTGGGTCATATTTCATGGCCATAATGGAGTGGACTATAGGTAGAACGAGTCATGCTTGGAGGAGTAGAATGGCATGATTATTGGTCACCTCGCAATAGGGAATATGACCAGTAATTGGGACACTGGCGCGTTAGATTTTTGCAGGATGTGTGATGATATGGAGGAGTTAGAGACAGTGGAGCACATACATTGTGTAGGGCTTCAGCGAAGTAGACTGAGGTGGTTTGGGAGTCATATTCTGCACGAACTAGAGGAGATTGCGGGTGGAGAACTCGGCAACCTTATAAGGTTCGTAATGGGAATAAAGTGGATTAGAGGTAGTCAGGGTTGATTTGCTGGGTCTTAGGTTCCACACTTTTCTTATTTTTCTTATATTTAGCTGTCTTTCTTTCAAATCTTTTGCTTTATTCTACAAGGATTTTTCTCTTTCTTCATCTATAAGTTTCATCTATTTTTATAAAGGGATCACAATGGACCGAATGGTCTCTGGGCCATTTTTAACCCAACCTAACCTAAAAAATTTTACAAAAAAAAATATATATATAAATTTGCTGATTAATGATTTTTTAATGTTTTTATGATTTATTTTAAAAGACTTTAGAATATTGTTTACTTTTCTCGAAAACTTTTGTAACCAATTAATAAAAAGATTGAGTCAATTAATATTTTAATATACTCTCAAACAACTGTGTCAACTGGTATCCTCAAATAGAGAGAATAAGGAAAATTACTGATTGCAAAAGAAATTCAAAAGAGCCTAACAACAAATTATATTTATATTTCTCAATTAAAAAGGCATAGGCAAATATTATTTCATATCAAACTAATTAAACAGGCCAGAAGTCTCAATTTCAAATGTGTTCTTTTGTGTTAAGATGTAATTAGATCGTTTTTTAGAACCACAGTTGGTTTCAAATTATTAAGTGTTTGATCACTCCTGTAAAATTTTAAAAAGTCTTGATTGGCAGTTTTGCATTTTAGGTGATTATATGGTCCTTCGAACCGGATGCGTAAGAATTAACGACGGATTGTACATATGTATGCCTATCAACAAAATAAGTATACATTTCTTTAAAATATACTTTTAAAATTTTGAACATTTGATATTTGATTTGTTATACAATAAACTCTATAATAAACTCTGCTATTATTAAGAGAATTTTTTTGTATTACACAGGAAGAATATCCATTTTTAGTATTTTATTACATAAATGAAGTATAATTTAACACCATTATTGTAAAATCTTCTAAAAATACTTGACAAAATCCACCTTAAAATATCCTAAAATTATAAGGACAAACATCAAGGTTGGAAATCTATACAGTTATAAATATCGATACCGATTAAATACCGTTTAAAATGGGTTACCGTAACAGATAAAGTAAATTTGTAAATGCTCTCATTTTTCCGAACTTTCCCAAAACCTTCAATTTTGATATTTGTTAGCAACTTTTCAATTTTAACTTCTTGTGTATATCAAAGCCTAAAAGCTATTACATTATTCAATCTGCTTATTCTACTTATATTTGGTTCCTTTCTTAATATACTCTGAAAGAATGAAACATTTTGTTCAGAAAGTTACAGTCAGAGCCATCTTTTATTAGATTCAAAATGCAATTATATATCCATTAACTGTTCATGTTAATTTTTGTAGGATAACCTTGGACATGGGGTCTCAAAAATGTAAACAAAAATTTTTTTACAAACTGCCATCATCTTAAAAATGAATTTTACAATCATAAATTTTCTACCAAAACGATTTCAAATTTTGAATTACATTTGGAATTGGCTACTTATTCTAGTCCATTCTTATCCCTCTTTTATAAATTTATTTTTATACCCACCATCAAAAAAGATGGGAGATATATTGGGTTTGTCATTCCATGTGTAACAAGTCCAAAAATCACTAATACTCCATAAAGTATCCATATTCTGGGTTCTGGTAAGATTCTGATTCGTTCTAGCTATGTCCATCCGTCAGTCCGTCTGGCTATTGAAAACAATATAAGGATCGGGGCGGAACACCTAGCAGGAGGCGAAGTTTGGCTCAAGTCGGTTCATAAACATAAAAGTTAGTGCCAAATACTAGAAATACAGGGTGTCCGTTGTAACTCCATTTGATACTATTCCGCTGATATCTGATAAACAAAAGGATGTCCGGCAACGAAATTTTGTGCAGATAGTTCGAGGATTGAGGTAAACTTGGACACACAAAATAGGCGTGATACGCCCACTTTACCGCCCACCTTTCATGTAAGTTGAAATTTCAAATTAGGGTGGCACAGAAAGTTGCAGATGGTGGGTATAACAGATTCGGCCAAGCCGAATATAAAAATCTTACTTGTTTTTTAATAATACTTTTTACGCATTTTTCACAGTGTAACTCGTGATCTACGATCATACATCATAATATCATCATACAAGTCGTAGGTTTGGATTGTGGAACAACTCCCACTTCATTGTAAATATATCTGAAGTGCAGCCAGGCGGATATTAGTTATTTGACTTACGAGAATTTTGAGTCTTATTCTGACATTGGCTACAGTTTTTTGAGGCTTTTACATTTGTCACACGCAATCGATTTTAAACTTACTTTTACATTGGATTATTGATGGAGTACCATATAAAACTCAAAGGATGGAGATTGGTGGAGGCCATTAAACTTGGGCAGCTAAATTCGGAATTAATAGCTTTCTATAGGAAGGTATAGTTCGTGTGGATGATTTGCGAAGGAGGTATCTTCTGGAATGAACACCATGGCAATATGTTAGTAGATATCCATGCCATTTAAACTTTCAAAATAAATGTTTTTTTTTTTACAAAACGTCAATTTTGTTTATTTATTTCAACGAAACCAAAATGGATAAGACACCACGAATGCTGATGAAGTGTGTAGCGGCACAGAAAATACGTATTGCATTCTTCTGGTGTCTAATTAAAGTCCATAAACTCTGCTTTTGTACTGCCAAACAGAGACAACAAGGCAATTTACGATTGCAAACTTGTTTAATAGCGAAAGTTATTATCTTAAGTGATGCTTTCCATATACATAACGAGGATATGTAAACAAATACAAAAATGCTTCTCCAGAAAAATTTTGTGTTCTGCATTTACGATATTTTCACGGTTAGGGCTCGATATGGTTTTGAGTTTCACGTATCGAAAAAAATTGAACTTTGAATTATGACAAAAATTAATCTCTAAAGAATTTTAATGTTTTAAAGTAACATAAAATATAAAAATATATAATTCAGAGTTTCTTTAAATAAATTTTAATTAAAAGCAAATAAAAGATGTAAGTTTTTAATGTTTTTGCTATTTTTCGAATAAAAACGGTATACACCGTTATACCGATAACGATTGTAATGGTCGTTCAGTCAAATTTTCATTTTATTCAATTTTATAAAAAAAAAATCAATTTTCTTTGGCATTGATCTAGAAGTTTAGTGCTCGATTGTAATTTAAAAGTAGGTGTTTCCTTAATAGTAGGCCTAGGAGCTGTGGAAGGTGAGGGTTTTGAGGCCGTATCTCTAGAACCATCTTACAGAGATACAATTCTTTTAAGTTGATCGACTAACACCATTATAATTAACTTTTTACATTATGGCTATTTTTTGGGGCAGACGAAAATTTAGATAAATGGTCCAGTCTGTCTGGTCCTTACATCGTAGATAACACAAAATAGGGAGTCTATAACAAATCATGTAATGACAAATGAATTTAGATAGGGAAGGACCGAACCACCCCACACCGGCAACTTAATAGATCCCGTAGTCTTCCTCCTACTACATTTCTAATACCCTACAACCTTTGAATTTTAATTCATTGGAAATCATGTAATGCAAATTAAAAATAAAATACTCGTAAACGATTTTATGAGTGTTTTGTAAAATGAAAAATAGTTTTCTTGCGATAAGTAATCATGCAGAAAAACGATTGGTTACTTAACTATTTCTTGATGAATATAAAATCAGTTAAATGATTTTTTGTTTGAGTTTTTTTGAAACAAAATTATTGTTCTAAAGTCGGTTTTTATTGATAAAATGCACATAAAATAACATTAGAATTATTTCTAAAATAAATTTCTAAAAAACTGGCACACAAAAAATTAAAATACTTAATTCAGGTTATTCTGAATGAATTGTAAATAAATGTAAATACTTTATGTTGAAATGAAGAAAGCATAGATTAGTAAGTAGATATTTATGTGAGAGAAAAAACTGATTCAATTGTCAAAAATCTAATTCCTAAAACAACGAAATGCATGTAGTCACATATATTTTGTTTTTGTGTTTTGAAAAAAATGAGCAATTTTTTGAAAATTTAGTTCAGTGTCTCTCACATATACTTCTAGTTGTATTCTGTGAAGAAAAGTCTTAACAATATTTTTTCTTTTGAAGTAGGTGGAAACAAAATATGTAATTTTTTTAATAAAATTATTATGTTATTTTTATTTTTTATTTTTGATAAATGTTGTTAGTACATTCTACATTTTAACCAATACCCTCTAAACGTTTAGAACACATAGATTAATAACTAGGTATTTATGTGAGAGAAAAAAAACTGATTCAATTGTCAAAAACCTAATTCATGCAATAACAAAATACTCGTAGTCATATATATTTTGTTTTTGTGTTTTGAAAAAAATGAGTAAATATTTTTGAAAATTTAGTTCGAAGTTCCTCTCACATAAACTTCTAGTTGTATTCTATGTTAGAAGTATCTTCTTTTTATTATTTGAACGAAAATCATCAAAGCATTTTTTTTATAATAATGCATTTTTATTAGTTTAAAGAAAATTAGACAATAAACAACAAAAAACATATAAAATTTAAATTTTTTTATTATTTTTGTCCTCAAAATAAAATGATGATATCCCATTGAGATCATCTGGAAGAAATTAATGCAATACTTTTATTTTTCAGTCACAATTTTTTCAGTTGTCAAAAAATTTTTCAAAAAATAAAAAAAAATTAAGGAATTTGTTTGCCTTTGAGCAAAAAATTTATATTTCAGTTTTTGTGCTTTAAGATGTTAATGCATGCTTTACAAGATGTAAAAGAATTTTTTATTATATTATTTCAAGATTTATTTAGTGATAATTTTTCTATATATTTATCTGGCGGTAAGTTCTTTTTTTCACCTGGATGATTATCTAGTAATATTTTTCTTACAGGCGTATGGATTTCTTATTGCTTAGATGTATCGCCTGTGACGCATACCTCTCACGTTGGGGGAAATTTCCGCAGTACGAATATGATTATTGCGGCAATGAAATTTTTCTTCTTAGCAATACGTATTCAAATCACTTTCGTATTATTTTGCTTCTAGGGTAAGTGGTCTTCTGATAATTCTTTATGTTAAGGATTCGTTTTAAATATCATACGCCATAAAAACAAAAGTACAAAGACCAACTGAATAGGTGTAAACTACATATTTCCTGTTAATAATATATTATGCGGGGAATTCCCTTGAATTTTAGTTAATAGAGCATTTATTTATTAGCTTCTTACACAATTTTTCATGTTAAAATTTAAATAAAAATTCTTTACAAAGAATATTATAATTTTAACAATGTGTTTTTAATATAAGTTTAAGCCCACAGCGAATTCTATAATAATATTTTTTTTTTTTTTGTAGTTTTTCTACTTTATAATTATCTACAAGTCAAACTACCTATGTACACCTCATCTGATCAGCACAAAAAAAGTTGTTAATATTAAATTTTCAACATTAATTGGGGTGTCAATTATTTAAAATTATAAACTTAAATTGAAAAAAAAATAATAATTAAGAAATTATTAAACAATGTAGAATTACAAATAACTAATTAAAATTAATAATTCTGTACCTTCGGTCAAAGTCAACTCTTAAAATCGATTAAGTTCTGTAATTAAAATTACAATAATTTTTAAATATTTTTATTGTCTATTAAAATATTGATAAAAATTAATTTTCATTTATTATTATTTTTTTTTTGAATATGATTTTAAATTTCGTTCTCTTTCTGTTTTCAAAACTCTTGAGTCCAGGAAAAAACGAAAAAATTACTAAACCTCACAATTTGATGAAGGGAGGCGAACACATCTATACTTACTTCCTTATGTGGTCTTAAACTATTCATAATATAAATATATAAACACAACAAGTCCGGATTGCTTTACATACTCCACATTGTTAAATAAAACAAAAACTTAAATGACAACGAAAATAAACAAAAATTTTATTTTTTTTTCTTTTCATTTCTCTTTTTTACTTTAAACATTTTTCAATTTTGTTTACGAAATTCATATAAATTTTTAAAAATATGGTAATATTCTTTGTGAGAAAATGAAAACAACAAAAATCCATTCTCTCCGGATTTTAAAATAAAATTTATTTTTGAACCGAACCGCATCGCGCATTTTTATATAAATTTGTATGGAAATTACCAGACCGGGCTTACTGTGTTTATACATTAAATTATAAATTAGATCTTTTGCGCTTCTTCTTCACTTAGTCACACCATGTTCATCGATATTTTCTTCCACCTATCCCTTCAACGGAGTATGGGTCTGCCTCTTTTGCGCCGTCCTTCGATTTCGTGTTAGAACTGGAGCATTGTCATCCATCCTCACCACATGATCTAGCTATCGTAATCTCTGCACCTTGAGTCGCCTAACTAGGTCGTTATTGTATTAAAGCTCATATAGCTTGTGATTCATCCGATGCCGAGAGTCGCCGTTAACGCAAATGGTTCCATATATTTTCCGAAGTATTTTTCTCTTCAAAACTGCCAGGTATGATTCATCTGTCTGTGTAACCAGCCAGTCATGTTCCAGAGACATATAACAAAACAGATAAGATGAGCACATCGTCAAGCAGTCTTTCGAGATAAGGTGGTATCTTTAAAGTGCTGCTATAATTCGAAATAACACCGGCTTGCGAGCATAACTCTCCGCTTTATTTCCAAATTGACATTGTTGCCTCTATTGACGACGGAATCGAGGTAGATAAATTCATCCACTACCTAAGCAATAGTTCTCAACGTTTACTCTGCGTTCCCTACGAGATTCTTTTTTCGATGAGACCATTATCTTCGTTTTGTCCTCGTTTACCGGTAAATCCATTTTCGCTGATTCCGTCTGTATCGATGAGAAAACTTCCCTGACATATCGCAATGTTCGGCCAATAATATTAACATCATCAGCGTAGGCGAGCAGGATATGGCTTTTATTAAAAATATTGCCAGTCATATTCACCGCCACTTTTCTCATCACCTTTTTCCATATCTATATTAAATAATGTACATAAGGCCTCCTTTCGTTTCGAATGGTTCAGAATAACTATAACCAATCTTCACTGAGGATTTTGTGTTCACCAGGATAAGCTTTTCAGGAACACCAAACTCAGACATGGCTTCGTAGAGTCGACGTCTTATTGGACTGTCGAAGACAGCTTTATTATCAACGAATAGGTGATACGTATCAATTTGTTTCTCTCTAGTTTTTTCCCAGGATTTTCCGCAATCTGAAGGTAAGGTACAATCAGTATATCCAAAGTAGGCTTAAATCACACAATATGCTCGACAGGATCTTATATGCGATTGACAACATATAGTTCCAGCTTTCTTATATATCAGTCTCCAATCTTTCGGCATGCTCTCTTGAAGCCATATATTTTTAAAGAGCTAGCATGCTTTCAACCAGCACATCCCCAACCGCGTTAAATTCAGTTAGGAAACCGTCGACTCCAGTAGATTTATTTTTTTTAGAGGAATATTGCTTTTTTATATCAGTCTTACTTGGAGGGGGACAGTTCACGTTGGCATCCGTGATTGGGACGGTGTTTTCTGTTTTGGATTTTTGTGGAACCAATACGTTGTAAAAATGGTCTCTCCATACCCTCAGTACACGCTTTGGAGTGGTAGTAAGATTACCAACTTTGTATCCGCTTTACTTTTTGGTACAATTCTCGGGCTTCACCTCTGCTCCTGCACAACTCTATAGAAGTACTTATCTGCTTCATTAACTCCCGTTTCATTCGCTTAATAGGAAAACCGTCTCTCGCCTATTCTCCCTATACTTTTTGCGAGCATCTGTAGTCTTTTTCCCGGCAGGCATTGTGTCATTCGTCATCATACTACATGTTACTTTGAGGACACCTTAAATACATCATGGTACTAGTAGCTCGTTCAATTGAATTTGCAATATGCTGCCAGAGCCCATTAATATTTTGAGGATGGGATCATTTCGAAGCAGTTTAACCAGTTGATCGGAATACACATTGGCTATCTCCGTGGTCTGCAACTTATCGATGTCGAGCTTTCTTTGCGCTTGTCTATGTACACTTCTCGCTCTTCTTATTCTTGTGCAAACCTTCGCTGTAGTTTGCGCCTCTAATCACTCGTAAGTCAATTACTCTCGATACATGCCCGCCATCGATTACCATATGATCTATATGATTCCTCGAATTTTAAGTAGGAGATACTCATGTTGCCTTGTGTTTACTTTTGTGTACAAATTTGGAGCTACTAACTATCATATTTCTTGCTACAGAGAAATCAATCATCAATGCAGGCTGAATTTTCCAATGTTAGACGCAAAGACATTCTCCTTACCTATCTTGGCATTAACATTACCTAAGATAATTTTAACATCACGGTTCGTACTACGATCATATGCTTTCTCTATTGCTTCGTAGAATTTGTCCTTGACCTTATCACTTTTCTCTTCTGCCGCAGCGTGAGCACATATCAGTGTAATGTAGAAGAACTTCACCTTTATTCAAATGATGGCAATTCATGCAATCAGAAAGGTGAACCTTGAGACGAGATGACGTAGTCTCTTACCAACCACAAATCCACAACCAAATTCGTGCTTGTCTGCGTGGCAACTGTAGTAGATGCCGCACAATTTCATACGAGAGCACCCGTATCCTGTCCACCGGATCTCCTGGATAGCGGTAATGTCAGCTTTATAATCCTCGAGAACATCCGCTAGTTGGATATAGTCACCTGGTCTGCATAACGCTATGCACATTCCATGTTCATATCCTCAAAACATGCTCCTTTATTCGTTTGCGGTGGTCGTCAACATTTTTGAGCATCCTTTTTTTACTTTCCTTTCTATTTTTCACTTCCATTATATTGGTGCCAGGTGGCAAACCTTTCACAATTAGCCGATGCACATCAATAGCTAATGCTAAAATTTGTTACCTCCATCAAATTCTTACTGGTCTACTTAGCAGAAAATTCGTTCAGAAAAATATGAAAACCAACAAAAAAAAAATTAGAATTTATGTTTTGTTTTCAATGCAAATTATCGAAATGAATTTTATTTTTATTTTGTAAAATCAGGCCCTAAGTATCAAAACTTTTATCAATCCATCCTTGAACTCTTTGAAAACAATAGAAACAAATAAATGATCAGTCAGGGGTTCTTCATTTTATAATGGTTCTAATCATACACATTCAACATAAATCATAAATTTATTTATTTACAATGACGCCACCAAATAAAACTTATAAAAATGACATTCAAGCTGCACCGAACACGCTCATCATAAGACCCCCAAACACTTTATTATTTCTAGCTCATTTTAAGTCATAGTGTATTTTAATCAGTAGTTGTATGACGTTGCGACGCACAGTGCTTTGTCCCATAGAGAAATATCAAAATAAAAACATTTTTTCGAATTGTGTTGAAATATATATATTCTTAGAAAGGTAGATAATATATAATCCATATAATCCTAAAAAATGTTTAGAAATAATAATTTTTGTGGCTACGAAAAGACGCTAAATTTCAAATAAATATTAATGAACAAATAGGTGTTTTTAAACTGTTTCAGGAAAAAAATTGTCAAAAATTCATTTGTTGATAAAATGATTCGCAGTTTATAATTCATTTTTAAATATAATCTATCGAATATATAAGAGAAATTTTAAAAAATTTCGAAACTCTTTCAAATCGATTTTATTTGTCTTGTATTTCTAAAGTTTGTTCTAAAAACAGGAAAATTATTAATGCATCATTGCAGACTTTATAAAATAACTAAGAAATCCAATATTTTAGATCATTCACCTAAAATCTCAAGGAAATACAGCCATTGAAACTTATAAAAATAAAAGAAATTGAGATAAACTCTTCGAGGCATTTTTTTTTATTTATTTCAGTTTTGCACTGACAATTTACATCTTTTATATTCAAACTATTAATCAGTCGAAAGACAACACTTAGGAAATCCATATGTTGTATAACAAGTAACGGTTTTATTATTTGGTGAAAAGTTATGCGATGATAAAAAATTAAACCAAAAATTGACGATTTTTTAAATTTTGCAGTTTTTTTTATAGGAAATTTGCTCACGTCAGTGAAATAAAATTTAGAGAACAAAATTTTAAAGATAAAGTAATTAAAGAATACAAAGAATGGAAGGCTTGTCAAAAAGAAATTTACTCTATTGTCAAAAAAAAACCTAACTTTAGCATTATGCTAGAGAAATTTTATTTATATGTATTAGTGATGAAACCACTTTTCCCTCACATCATAAGCATATATAGTTGCTCAAAAGAGTTTTAAAAAATTATTAAATAGAATTCATCATAATTTTATTCGCAGATTTTCATAAATTTTCATAATTTAATGACTATTACATGCACAAATATAAATATAATTACATTTTTTGACTTTTTGTTCATGAATATGAAAATAATTTAAAACTACTTTAAATTCTGTTTTATTTTTAATACCAAAAGTAGCAACTTTGTTCGTTGAATTTAAATTTCAAAATAGAAAAAAGGAATGTCAAAAATATAAAATAATCGGTTTGTGAAAAATGTTCCTGTTACGGGAGTTAAAATCCAATAAATATAAATAAAAAAATTATAAAAATATTGTGTGCTAGTGAGAAAATGTGTTCCTTTAATTGTAAAAGAAATATTTCACTATTTTGTATTGTATTTCTCTTTCAAAAGTGTGTTGAATTCACACATAACTTGTATATAAGGAAGGAGAAATGTTGTTGTAGGAAATTGAGCGTATTTCCTTTCTTTGCAATCTTTGGTTTGTGACATGATATAAAGAAGAAAATATTTTCTATTTTTGTAGCCATATTAACGCTCTGGCATTTATTAGAACTACGATAAATCGTCATAGTCCTAATAAATGTTATATTAAATTTTAAAATCCAACTATTTTGTTTATTTCATTGTTTATTTCATTAAATAAAAAAATTAAAATTTGTATAAATTACAAAAAATAAAAATATTCTAACTCAAAGGAAAAACGAAAATTATATTCCCTAAACATGGCCAAATTTATTTGTTGGTGGCTTTAAATTACATTCAACTGCAGGATTGGGAAGAGACTGCCAGTGCAGAAGAATTATTTGGCACATGTAAGTACAAAATCCCAACAAAAATTATGATTGACTTATACCTTCAGATGTCATGTTAATAGATGATGTCATGAATGGTATCTATGAATATGTCATAAATTATTATTAGTCTCCCTTTGGATAACCGTCAGAATGTAAATCCTACCCAGACCCTCACCGAGTATAAACTCCTGAGATTAGAATATTTTTATGGACCCAATACATGGTTTCACTTCACAGGCAATTCGGACATTGCTTGTGAATATAACGTGGATCACCACTTTTTCGAGTACCAAATTACGAATTTTCTACCATATCATTCCGACAATATAATTGAGGAGAACGCCCCTCGATCGTGATGTGTTAATGTCAAATACTTTCCAAATACTACTATTATATGAGATTTATTTATGTTGTGATATTGGGAAATCCCTCTCCTCATATATGAGAACTATGGTCAATTATTGACCTATTTAAATATTTATATACTTAACGCATTTATGATTGTTAACCACATATTCTGGGAGATCTTTTATATGGGGGATATGTGAAATAATAAACCAAACATAAAGCATTTTTGTAGTATTCATCTCATTATTTTTGCTAACTCAGAAAGTGATTCTGAGTCGAACGGTAGAGTTAAAGATGGAAATTCAAAGATTTTTTTCTGCATTACAAAATTTATATCTTTCGATTCGTAAATAAATTTTGTATTTAATTTACATATACCATACAATTTTTTCAATAAATTTTCTTATTTTACATCTGTTATTTTAAATTACATATTTTGTCATATAATTTCCAAAAAAAGTATTTTTAAGTTTTGTATTTCTGGCAATATTTTTTTAAATTGTTAATAAAAATAAAACTTGAAGAATCCTAATAAACTTCACAGTATTTCTTTGTGAGAGAGAAGTGAAACTACCTTGTTTTGTTTTACATCATGGTTTGAGGTATATCTCGTTGATGTCAGGAAACCAGGCATGGGATACCATTATCACAAACTTCCATATAATTGTCTTAAATATTTATGACATAAATGTTTATGACATTTATATAAATTGACCAAAGTCAAAGGAGCGTTAAAATTTTTTGAAATACAAAAATTTTAATCACTTTCTAAAATTTTCATCAAATTTTCAAATTTTTTTCCGCATTTTTTTAAAACCAGATATGACATTAGATCTTCGAAGAATTTTTGTAAAGAATCATCTTAAAGCATTTTATTTATATGGTATAATTGTTGTGATCATAATAAGAGAGCAACATATTATTACTGGAATATATGATTACAGAAAATAATAGAAATGATTATAAGTAATAATTATTATGATTCCATTTTGTCATATTGTATAGGATTTTATGGTTTGTTTTTCTTATTATGATTCTAGTTTTATATATAATTGAACAGTTTTACTACATCATTATCCCATTCTATCAGATTATGATTTGATGTTAATATATTATTATTCTATCTTATTATTACCACATTATTATATTATGATTCCATTTTATAATAATTGTATGTCATTCTTCATATTATTATTCCATTTCATCATATTATTATCTCATGTTATCAAATAGTTATCCGATCGTATTATATTATCATTTCATTTATTCATATTATTATTACATCTAATCATATATCAAGATAAAACGTAATATTAAAAATAATTTATATAAATTATTTATTGAAAAGAATAGAAAAAAATTTTCATTAGAAAGAAAAAAAGAAAAATATTTATATATAAATATAAACCTTTTAATGGTAGTTAATATCTTCACACCGAGTATAACCAAACCTTGTCTATTTATATTTATTTATATATAAACTAAATGAGAATTACAATGAAGCTTAAAAGCAAACATTAAAAACAAAATGTATTTAAAAACAAACAAGATATGTATTTTTTCACTAAGTTTGTGCAAGTATTTGAAACATTTTATTGTCATGGGAATAAAAATATTAATATGGTTTGAAAACACACTATGGTTTAAGAATAAGGAAAATATATTTTTCATATTAATAAAATTTTGTTTCTGGTAAAAATATTTAAAAACATATAATTTTTGCATCAACCATATTAAAATTTCTATTTAAGGTAAACATAAAATGACAAAATTTAAACAAAAGCATTGTTATCATGAACACAGATTTATTAAAATTAACAATGAGAACATAATATTGTTACAGTGATAATGCTGTAATCATTTTTTTTTTTTTTGCACTCAAACTATTTTGATCAATATTTGCAAGGTGGCGCTAATTATAGAGTATTTTAAAGTTTTAATACAAAAATTACATAAGTTCGATGGAGTATTCATAACAATTATAAAAAATTATACAAATTTTTTTACTTGATTCCGTGATTTATTATTGCTTTTTAATATATAAAAGTGGAATTACTTCCTAATTTTTGCCACAATTAAAAACAAAATTAATTTAAAAATTTTCTAAACTTCTTTTTCATTCACAAAAGCTTAAGAATTCTTATAATTATGTTAAAATATTTCGAGATTTTAAATCGATATTATTTTAAAATTTAAAACAATATTGAAAACTACTAAAAATACAAAATTTGAATTGAATATCGGGAAAATTTAGGTAAATTAATTATTTACTAAAGAGAAAAAGTAGTTGCTGAAGTTAAAATAATATTAGAAGATGACAGGGTTGGGGGAGATAGATATTCCCTTTGCTCCTATTAAATCAAATATTGTCTGACCTATAAAAAACATATTCCCTATGGCTATTGCTATTCTGAGCAGTATTTCAAAAGAAAATGCGTTTTTTTTCATTTCAGAATATGTGGAATATAGGCGTGTTCTATTTCCGATACAAATAAATCTCTTAAATAATTTATATTTAAATGCAATCACAAATGTTGATACTGCTTTGATCAGTATTTTAGCAGGAAATTCGTTTTTTAATTTCAGGATATATTGCAGATAGGCGAGTCCTTGTTCCGAATAAAAAAGAAATTACCAGACTCATAAATAGAGCAGCCAAAAATATGCAAATTCATATTTTTTCCTTGGTTTTTTCCTAGGCTACAAATGATAATTTTAAGAATTTTAGGATCGATTTATTGCGGCATATTTTTGCATATTTTGGGCTAGTTGTATATTTTGTCATATTTTCATAAAACCTCTTTATTTTAGAGCATATTTTACCAATATAAATGACATATTTATGCTTATTTTATACTTAAATGTATAATTTGGCATATATTACACTAAAGAGCATAAGTTTGCATATTTTATACTTAAGAGAAGAATTTTGCATATTTTGCACACAATAGAATTTTTTACATAATTTGCCGTTAGTGAAATTTTCTATTTAGTATTTTTTTTTTTTAATCCGATTCCCTAATAATTTTCACCTTAGAAATTGATATTAGCTTTGATTATTTTTAAGTGCAAAAGAAAATATATATTTTTTTAAATTGCTAATAAAAATCTAGTTATTTTTAAAATGAAAAGTATATAATTTAAAATTTAGCCAGAAATGACAATATTTTGAAAGCATATTTTAAGGACATATTTTTCGACTTTAAGAGCATTTTTTTATGCTCTTAAAATACTTTTTTTCGAGCATATTTTTGGTTGCCCGGCTCATAAGTAATGTATTTCTAAAAGTATTTTAGAATAAGTTTAGATTTTAAATTTGAGGATATAGGGGAGGTAGGCATGTCTTTGTACCGATTTTTCAAAGCTTTCTACATATTAATTTTAAGTCTAAGTTTCATGTTTCTACGAACACACCTTCTATTTTTGTCCCATCGTTGTATTGGAATAAAACACTGTGCGACGATGCTCTAAACTCCAGTCAAGGTTTTAAATGTTAAATATTTATATTATGTTGCAAATTACATTTGCAATTCTTGTCTTTATACTTGAATGTTTGAACAGTAGCTTAATGGAAACAGAAGTTAGTATTTAACTAACGGCATTAAAAGCTTTTTTTTTTTTAATTCAAAAGCTTTATTTAAATTTAAATAACGTATGTATACAATTTGTTGGTTCTTTTTATAGTTTTTTTTTTTCTTTTTCTAAAAATGGAAAATTGTTTATTACTTGTAAATTTTATGACATACAAGATTGCTACTCGTAGCTGTAGTGGTTGTCTTTGACCGAGTTTTTCTTTAGTCAAGTCTATTAAGAAAATTACTCTACTGGTTTCTTCTCTTGCTTGACTGCTGAAAACATTAAATAAAATTTTTAAAAATATATGATAGAATAAAACAGCTGAATAAATACGAAATAAAATGAGCAAAATTTAATGGTAGTATAAAGTGTTGCCTCATTTCAAGTTATTGACACTGATGCTTGAAATTGGAAATAAATTGCAAAATCAATTGCAACCCATTGGTAGGTGAACGTAATGTTAGAAAAATGTTGTAACAAAAATTTATAAATTTGACAATTTGCTGTAAGTGGTATGTAACTAGGGCAAGTCTTTCCTCTTCCACATTTAAATAAAGAAATGAGATAAATGCTCTTGTAGAATAAAGAAAAAATTAAAAAAATCTTATGGACAAATTTAAAAAAAACTATCGTAAAAATTTTTTTTTAATATTTTTCTAAATATATTTAAGTGATTAAAAAGTACTATTTTTACATAAAAATTATTCATGAATAATATTTAATTAATCCCTCAACAAATAAGAAATGGGCTAAAAAATTTTTTGTTTGAGTATTTTTACATAAATTTCTTAAAAATCGAATAAGTGTAAAATAATTTTGGAGGATAAAATGCTTATAAAAAAAACGAGTACTAAGATATAATTAAGAAAATTAAATTAGAATAAAAAAAAATCAGTATTCAGTCAATTGTTGCAAAATATTAAAATAATTCTGGTTTTTCTGTTAAAATATTTTATCTTGAAATTAAAAAAGACTTAACTTTTATTTTCATAAAAGATCCTCAAAAAATAAATAAGTAAATAAAATTAAAAATTTTATAAAGAAATAATTAATCTTATTTAATAAAATTTAAAATTTGTTAAAAAGAATTACACAAAATTTTTATAAAAATTTCTCAGATTTTCAATAAATTCCTTATAGAAAGTTACTCGGATTCCCGAAAAGAAAAATTATAGAGAAATAGCTCAGATTCCAAAACTTTTTTCTCAAATTCTGAAACTTTTTAAAGCAGAATTGCTCAAATTCAGTTGTTTTATAGATTTTGAATTTTTTTTTTATTGAAAATTGCTCAGATTCTAAACATTTTTTTACAGAAAAAAACTCACATTCAGAAATTGGTTTGTAGAAAAATTGCTCAGATTCTGAAATTTTTTTTTTTAGAAAATAGTTTATATCCCAAACGATTTTTTTTCACAGAAAAATTGTTCTGATTTCATGCAATTTGTTTATCGTAAAATTGCTCAGATTCTGAACAACTTTTTTATAAAAAGAAAACCGTTCTTATTCTGAATACATTATTATAGAAGAATTGCTCCCATTCTCAAAATTTTCTATTATTTTAAACTCCCAACAAATCTAAACACATTTTCTTGCAATAATAGAATTATTAAATAAATTATATGTTTTCAAAAAAAACTTGCAAGAATTAAACGCGTAGATCAAGTTTAAATTAATTAAAAAAAATTGTTTGTATATTACATAGTAAAAAAAAAATAAAACCAGTTCAATTTCTTTTTAAATTATAGATTTAAATACAAGTATTATATTTATTTTATAGTTATTAATGGACCTATAATTTAGCAATATTTATATATATATATATATATATATATATATATATATATAATATCATATTTGCTGCAATAGCGTCATAACTTAAAAAAATGCAAATTTCGTGCTAACATCACTAATACATAGTAAACAATGAAACTATAATTTATCAATATTTATATATATAATATCACATTTACTGCAACAACGTCATAACTTAAAAAAAAATGCAAATTTCGTGCTAACATCACTAATGCATAGTAAACAATGTGTTTAATTAACTCACAAATGGTTTTATAGTAAGATCACTATAAAAGCAATTTGCTAAAATTTCATAATTCTTTACGTATTCCTTGCAACAACGTATTATTTTACTTGTGCATAAACTATTATGTAGTCACTATCGTAAAGTTATCTAGAAAAGTGATTAAGTTTGTCTATAACATAATGTTCATTAAACATTTTTAAAAACGTAAAAACTGAGAGTGTGTCTCTTGAAAAAATTTATCTTTTGAGTTATGATATTGTTGCAACAAATGAGCTCTTTTTATATAAAAAATATTTCATTTAATTTTGTTTTAGAACAAACAATAATTACCTAAAGCCATATGTAAATAACTAATAATATTAATAGTATTTTAATTGTCCTATAAACAAAATTATATTTATTTACGCCTTCATTTCCAATTCAAGTAAAACCATAATCTTGTTTTATCATATCAGCTGCCTTTTCAGCAATCATAAATACAGGACCATTGGGATGACCTGCTATAAGTTTGGGCATAATACTGGCATCAACTACACGTAAATTTTTAATGCCATAAACTTTTAAACGTGGATCTACTACGGCCGCCCTATCACTTTTAGGACCCATCTTACAAGTACCAGAATAGTGATAAATAGTAAAAGTCAAATGTTTAACGTAACATTCCCAATAGGCTCTTGATTTTATATTGCCATATTTACGACATCCAGGTATAGTGTTTGGTGACAATCTGGCATTAATTTTCCTAAAGGAAGGACGATTCATAAGATCAATCGTTTTCAAAATACCACGTACTACGATATCTAAGTCATAAGGATCAGCTATATAGTTTGGATATATAATGGGATGTTTATGAGGATCAGTACTACGCAAAGATATACGACCACGGCTGCGGGGCTGCAGGATCATAGGACAAATAATAAAAGCATTGGCTTCTTCTCTAATAATGTCTTTGTATAAAGCATTATAGATGTTTCGTTTTATTCCCAGAGCTCGTAATGTAGCTGGATTGTTATCAATGCCACCACTTATAAGAAACAGTTCGATATCTGGCCAACCATCTTCTTGAGCGGGATGGTCAAGATCATAAAATGCTATGGCTTCAACACCACCTGGACTGCCAAGCTGTCCAGTATGGTTTACAAACCGCATAATATAATTAACATCAAAGAAATCGGACAAATGCAAACTGCTTGCATTGGTGAGGAAGGTAACAAAGGGAGCAAAATGATCTTGTAAGTTATAGCCCACTGCTAAATCTTGCAAAGGTTTAATTCCCATTTCCCTTAAGTGTTTTGCTGGACCCACGCCCGATAACATAAGTAATTGCGGCGTGTTAATGGCACCAGCTGAGAGTATAACTTCTTTGCGCGCTAACACTTGATACGATTTACCCCGATGTTCATATCTTACACCATAAGCAGTTTCAGTTTGTGGATCTATAAGTACTTTTGTAACGAAAGCATATTTGCGTATATGTAAGTTAGGTCTTTTGCCTTTTATGGGATACAAATAATCTCTATTAGAACTATATCTGATGGCGTCATAAGTGGTACTTTGTAAATAGGATACACCCTGTTGAATGCGACCATTATAATCTCGGCGTTTTAGACCATCTTCCTGTAAAGCTTTAACAAAAGCATCGGCTATAGGACTTTTCCACATTGTGTAAGAAATTTTAACAGGTCCATTGCGGCCCACATAATCTTTGTCCGCATCGGGAACTGTAGAACCTTCCATTTTCTTGAAGTAAGGCAAAACGTCTTTATAACTCCAACCCACATTACCCATTTCTGCCCATTTATCATAGTCTCGACGATTAGCTCTCGTATACATCATATAGTTTAAAACCGAAGAACCACCCATTACTTTGCCACGCGGAAAGTTGCAACGATTATTGGTGAGTCCCAAGCAATATCTATCAGAAGTTTGGGCTCTGTAACCCCAATTTACTTCTGGACTTAATTGTAAAAAATGAGCCATGATTGGTACGTCCATGACTAATGTCTCCGGTCCACCTGCCTCCAACAGTAAAACTTTCCATTTAGGATTTTCCGTTAAACGGGCCGCTAATGCACAACCTGCTGTTCCCGCTCCTACTATTACAAAGTCATACTCTTTTAAAAATTTCACTTTATTATCTCTATACTCCAAATTCAAATCATTCTGACCGCGTCGTAAAAATTCCAAAGCTGATTGGATAAAATTTGTTTGTTGCGCTGAAATGCAGCGAAACCATAACAAACATATTAAAATTCTTTGAAACGTGTAATTCATATTCGTAGCCGTGTTATTATTTCATATGTTTTATATTTCTTTTGGATTTTTTCAAACAAACTTTTGTAACCACCGCCTCAACGTTAAGGAGATCTTAACTTTCTCGCGCTTCAAACATAACTATTTTTACTGCTTTAGAATCAAATTACATTTTGTTTATTCTAAATACACTTGTAAAATTGTTCTAATATTCTTTTTGTTGTCCATTATTTTTATTTTACATTATTGTTGTTTTACTTGAAAAAAAAAAAATGGACTATTAATAATTAAATAATGATTATACAATTAAGAAAATTTTGCTTAGTGAATAAAGACCTAAGTGACATTTTTTATGAAGAGAAAACAATTTAACAATTGTCTAGATCGTCGAAGTCTGTCGTGCCTTTAAATAGCACGACTGACTTTGAAAAGGTATCACTGCAAATTGTATTGTCGAAAGAACTCCGTTTTAAGAAAAAACAATCGTCAGATGTACTCATTTTAGATTGGTTCCAGATATCTCAGGAAAGTCATACGTGTTTGCCCAGGAAACTGTGTCTAATACGAAAGAAGGTTAAAACTTTTTCCTGCAAATGTTAAAGTGGCAATTCAAAGCAGTATCTGAATCGACTTGCTTTTTTTCTTAAAATACAGTGACCCTTAATAATATCAACAAGCACAAAGTATGGTTCCAATTACGGTTAATAATTTACTTAGTGCGTTTCCCATTAAAACAGAGTCACGTTAACCTCACATTTTCTTTAAGAACCTGAAAAATTTATTATAAATATTTTTAAATAAATAAAATCATTATAAATATAATGATATGGTTGTGGTGACTATATTCTACGAGTAACATATTATGATTGGAATATATGATAGCAGTTAAAATTTATAAATATTAATTATTATGATTCCACTTTATCATATGTTTGTCTGATTCTATAATTTTATGATTTGACTTTATAATACTATGAATTTATTTTATCATATTATGACCGATTTTTTAATATAAAAGTGTGTTTTTATCATATTATGATTTGACTTTTATTATAATCACATTTTGTCAAATTATGGTGCATTCTTTCATATTTTGACCCTATTTGATCATATTATTAAACCATTTTTTCATATTATAATTCCTTTTAATTATATTATGTTTCCATTTTGTAATATTATTATTTCATTTCTTCATATTATAATTTTATTGTATTATAATATGACTGAAAATTAAACGTTTCATGTACTAAATTTGTTAACTATTGCTGTGCTTTTGCTTTTTCTTGCTACTTTTCTTACTTTTAAAATTTTTAAAACAAAATTAGCTTCTTTTTAAAAACGTGTTTTTTGCAATTTTGTCCAAATGTTGGAGTTTAATGTAAAATATAAAATTAAAGCAGTTAGTACCATTTGTGTTTAAATCTCTTGTGATATGCTGGTGTTAGAACCACACAGAAAAAAAAATGAAATAAATCTCAATTACAAAATTGCTTATATCAATTAAAATTTTGTTTGATTTTGCTCTAATCATCAAAATAATAATATTAATTAAGTAAAATTAATTGATTTTTTTAAGTATCAATTATTTTTTTTTAGTTTAATTAAATATATTTATGATTGAATTTGAGTGCAAATATCAATTGATAAAAAGTTAAACAAATCTTAATATTTTCGCCAAAATACTTCCCCCAATAAAAATGGAAACACTGGATTTAAATTATTTATTACAAAATTAAAATGTTTAATTATTAAAATAATTTTCGCAATATATTCATTCAATTTTCAAAATGTTATGTTTATATTGTGCATAAATTAATTAACGAAAATTATGTATGTGAAATATGTTATGTTAAAATTATTGTACGATGTATTGGTTATGGCTCTTAAAATATATTAAAACGTATGGCACATTAAGGTTCGGAAGAGCGATAATATCGGCAGGAGGTTCCAGCATGAGAAATACATATTTCTTTGAAAAAAGCTTTATAACCTAGGGTACACATAACAATGTACATATAAATACTTATACATAAGTGATTGGTCATTTGAAAATCTTTTATAATCAATATACACACATGCAGAGAAAAAATATAGGTGTAGTGACCATAATCTAAGAGGAACATACTATGATTGGAACATATGATCATAGTCAAAAATAGAAATGATAAGTTATAAGTATTATGATTCTATTTTATCATATTGTGTCCGATTTTATGGTTTATTTTTTCATGTTATGATTATAGTTTTACATAAAGTTGAGCAATCATACTACATCATTATCCCATTTTATCAGATTATGATTTGATGTTATTATATTATTATTCTATCTTATTATATTATTATACCACATTGTCCATTTTATCATATTATTATCTCATGTTATCATATGGTTATCCAAATTTATAATATTATTATTTTAGTTTGTCATATTATTATTTAATCTTAGCATACGTCAAAATAAAAAGTATTAATCAAAAATTATTTTTATAAATTTTTTACTGAAATAAAAAAATAATAGAGAAAAAATATTTTCATATTATTTCTTCATTAATTATGTTCATTTGTACCACCATATGTGGTTCAAATGCAAGATATGTTTTTTAACTAAAATCTTTAATGGTTGTTAATCAATATCTTGTATTGCTTGAAGTATAACCATGTTTATATTTATTCATATATAAACTAAATGAGAATTACAATGAACGAACAAACAAACAAACAGTAAAAACAAAATATATTTAAAAACAAACAAGTATTTAATTTTTCCACTAAGTTTGTAAAAGGGATGTTTTATATGTATTTTAAACATTTTATTGTCATGAGAATAATAATGTTAATATGGTTTAAAAACAAGGAAAAATACTGCAAATATTTAATGATTGTAGAAGTAATTATATTTTTCATATTAAGAAAATTTTGTTTCTGGTAAAGATATTTAAAAACATACAATTGTTGCAGTCAACCATATTAAAAATTTGATTGAGTGTAAACATTAAATGAAAAAATTTAAACAAAAACGTTGTTATCATGAACACAGAGTTATCAAAATTCAAGAATATTAAAATGAGAACATAATATTGTTATAGTGATAATGCTGTAACCATATTTTTTCTCTGCGTGCAATTACCCCTTTTTACAGGAATAATCTTTCAGAAGAAAGCAGATTACATTACAGTTTTGACACAAATAAGGACTTTAATTTTGCTGACCCAAATGCTTTATTACATAGAAAATGACAAATTAATTTACTCGTACACACATATATATGTGATTGGTTGTTTGAAAATCAGCAATAATCTATACAGGAATAGCGTACTATTGAAATACTCAATAAATATATCACAGTTTTGAGTCCTAAGGAAAATAAATATATAAATTCATCACATTTTTTAGAAGTAACACGAAACATAAGAAAGCGTATATTCACCAAATATTTTTAAAAATTTGTGTGGTAAATATCGCTCTTAAAATATAAAGATATCTTCACAAAAACGTAAAAGAATTAGAAATTTTGGATATTTGAATTAAAATTGAAATTTATTCCTGTATCTAGAAAAATATTTTTTAATTTAAAATTTTCAAAAATTGACAGTTATTTTGTGAAAAATTATAAAATCAATTGTGAATGTTGATTATATTGTTTAATACCTTAATTAAACTTGTAAATAAAATTAATTAACAAATTATTTAAAATTAAAAAAAAAACAATCAGTTGAATTTAATATTCGTAAAATCCGTTAAATTTGTACATATTTTTTTAAAGTTTTTTTAGAATAAAACTTTTACAATGTATTCTTCTACAATTATGAAATAAACTTAAGACCAAATACAAAAATTCTAAAATACTCTATAAAAAGTTCAACAGAAATGATAAACTAATTAACCTTCACATTAGGCACGGTGTAAACTTGATATTTGACTCTCCTGATATTTCTAAAAATAGAAACAAACAACAACAAATAACAAAAACAACAACAACAACATTTATAGTAGCTTTAAGCATATAAACAATAATAATTGCAAAAGGAGAATACAAAATAATTGTAAAAAGCTTTATTGTAAACCATTTAATAACATATAGGGAAAAGAAGTCACAGATTCTATTTTCCAAAAAGTTATGAATTAAATAGATGATTTTTACAGAGAACACCACAGTAGAACGCTGAAGAGTGCTGACGACAGTTGTGGCTGATTAAAAAATGTATTTTATTCTGCCGAGTGTCCAATAAAATTTTTAAAATTTATTCTTCTATAATTATTCAATGAACTTAAGACCGAATGAAAAAATTCTAAAAAACTCTATATAAAAAGTTCAACAAAAATTATAAACTAATTATATTTATTTATTTATTTATTTAATTATTTAATAGCCAATGAAAATACAATTTCTTACAGGCTAGCATATATATTATTCTTAAAGCTATTAACAATAAAATATTTTCATAATCATTCAATAACAAAAACTTATTATTTAACTAAGTTAAAAATATTCCTCTTAATGCGGATTGGATTTAATGAGAAATCAATATATGGATAGAAACTGTTGAATTGATTGCATATACGTCTCATGGGATCAAAGTTGGCATAATTGGTTCGAAAATATTTTATTTTTAAAGGAGTATAATTTCTAGTTGGACGATTTGGGATTACGAATTCGATCTTACAAAGCAGGAACTCAGAATTAATTGAACCGTTTACTAAATTAATTACAAATGAAATATTTATATATTTTCTCCTACTTTTAAGAGTAGGAAGATCAATAAGCTGTAATCGACTTTCATATGATGGTAAATTAATATCAGGATTCCATGGAAGATTACGAAGACAAAATAAGAGAAATTGTTTCTGGACCGATTCAATTTTCTTTATATGAACTTCGTATTGAGGATCCCAGACCACGGAAGCATATTCCAGGATTGGTCATACAAGAGATATGAATAATTGCTTGGAAACATAAGGATCATTTAACTCTCTTCCCCAGCGCTTGAGGAAACCTAGAACTCCTTTTGCCTTATTAACGATTTGTGAAACGTGGGAGTTAAAGGATAGTTTACAATCAAGCAACACACCCAGATCAAGAAATTCTTCGACTAAATCAAGTTGATATTCATTTATTGTGTATCTACAGAGTACTGGACTTCTTCTATAGAACATCATGTGTTTACACTTTTTTAAATTCAGATTCATTAGATTCATCATACACCAATCATAAAGATAGTCAAGATCTGATTGGAGTAAGGAACATTGATAGGAATAGTTAAAGCTATGGAACAGCTTTACATCATCAGCATACATTAATATTTTAGAATTCCTAAATGTAAAATAATCTCGGTTAAAAATTCAATGGTAAAAAAAATTACACGCTGCTACAGTGAAAAATCACTCGAGGAGTGTGACATATATCGTACAGAATATTTTTAGAAATTTTTTCCTCAAACATCTGACAACGAAATGAAGTCGAGTCAAAAAATCAAAAATTCAAAATTCAAGCGTGAATACCCTTTTAACTGTAAGAGATAACTTAGATGAGACAGCTTATTTTTCCTTTATCTTGTCGAGTACTTTAGAGGAATATACAAATGTTTGAAATTGGACTTGATTTGTAGAAGTTAAGATTTTTTAAAATTTTTACATACTCGAAGTAGACAGTTTTGACACCCTGTGGCTTATCTCGTATTATCACAGGTTAAATACAGGATGATTTTTCTGAAAGTTTAGATATTCCTCTACAACTCCTCCATACATTTCAATTTGATCCGACTAAGAGTTTGGGAGATAAAAATTTATTAAAAAAAATCTTGCGTTTGGCCCCACTGTGCAGAATTATTTGATGTATTTGAATGAAATTTCACATGGACAATTCTGAGGTGCATTCTAATAGATTTGAAGGAGCACAAGTTCTTAGCTGGTCTGGGGAACAAAGGGGTAGACCTCCAAAGTTGTTCACTTCGGGTATGAAAATATTTGAAAAAATCGCCAAAATTTCATTTATAATTTGATTAAAAAAGAAACTACACACAAATAGTATTTATAATTCTCTCATGTGTGGGATATCTCTTCCTCTCTTCCCCCAATAGATAAATTTCGAAATTCTCTGGGGGTGCTGTTGCTCCTCTTTATAAATAAAAGTGGATTAAAAGAAAAAGTATTACAAAATTATATTTAGTTTATCTGTTAACGTGTCTACGTTATTTAAGTTACAATAATTTGCACTAAAATTTTTTCTCTGAACGTTATTCTAAAATGATTCATGGGAAACCGTTGTGCACTGTCGCGATTTCATGTAAAAGTTGGCCAAAAATAAGAATTGCCACAGAAAATTAGAATTGATATATATAGCTTTTGTGTTCAGAAAATAAAAAAACGAAGTTTTGTGAAAATCGACAAAAGGACACGCCCACCTCCAATACATCCTAAATTTTAAAAACTGTTTGTTTCCTAAAATTGTAATTCGAATTGAACAAAATTTGGTAGAACTTATTTTTGATAATATGTTAACTAATTCTTAAAATACAATATTTGTTCACAATTTATCGACATATTCTGAAATTTTGAAATTTGTAGAAGGAAAATTAATTATTTCATATGGTAAAATAGTACACGCAGAGATAAAACATTTTTGCAGCATTATTACTACAACAATATTATGTTCTCATTGTTAATTTTCTTAAATTTACATAACTCTATGTTCATGATAACAATGTTTTTATTTAGATTTTGACATTTAACGTTTACACTCAATAAAAATTTTAATACGGTTGAAAGCAAAAATTATATGTTTTTAAATATGTTTACCAGAAACATATTGTTATTAGTGTGAAAAATATCTTCTACAACCATTAAATATTTGCAGTCTTTTCCCTTATCTTTAAGCCAAATCCCGTTTTTAAACCATATTAATATTATTATTCCCATAACAATAAAATGTTTCAAATAAATAAAATACTTAACTTTTTTACAAACTTTGTGGAAAAATTCAATACTTGTTTGTTTTTAAATATATTTTGTTTTTAATATTTATTTGTTCATTGTAATTCTCATTTAATTTATATATGAATAAATATAAATAAACAAGGTTTGGTTATACTTGGTGTGATTCAAGCAATACTACCATTAAAGGGTTTAGTTAAAAAACATATCTTGAATTTGAACAACATATGGTGGTACAAATGAATATAATGAACAAAACTATCTTTTTTTTTTGGCTAATGAACACTTTTATCTATTGTTTTCAATAAAAAAAATTTATAAAAATAATTATTTTATTAATATGTTTTATTTTAATATATGATAGGATGGAATAATAATATGTCAGAATGAAACAATAATATGATAACATTGGATAACTATATCATAATATGGGCTAATAATATGATAAAATGAAATAATAATATGAAGAATCACATAATAATATTAGAAAATGTAATCATAATTTCACATTATCATATTATGATTCCATTTTATAATATTATTATATATTAATATAATATAAAATAGTAATATAAAAACACCAAATCATAATTTGATACAATGGGATAATGATGTAGTAAGATTGTTCAATTACATGTAAAACTCGAATCATAACAAAAACAAACTATACAATCGGATACAATATGACAAAATGGAATCATAATAATTATTACTTACAATCATTTCTATTTTTCGTAGTGATAATATGTTCTTATCATTATATGTTGTTCTTAGATTATTTCACTGCAACTATATTTTTTCTCTGCTGAAAAATAATTAACTAATTTAAATTTTTGGTTTTATATGTAACGTAAACAAATGGATATAAAATAATCCATAAGTCCTAACCAAAAAATGCCTTAATATATAATTAAACTTTAGAAAATAATATTGTTATATTTTAAATATTTCGGGATATACAGTTCATTCCCGAATAATTTTAAAATATAATATTGAATTTGTTCACTTCTGCTACTATCCAGCATTTGTAGGCTTTTGGTAATGACTACTACTTACTAGACTCATTACCTGGTAATGAGTCGTCATTATTTCTCTCATTTCTTTGAGTAGTGGAATAAGTAGTTACCAGTAAATAACAAGTTCATTTAGTTCTGCAATGTCTCAGCGTAGCACTCAGAAGGTTGTCGGTTCAACCCTGAACTGAGCCCAAACTTTGGAAATTATTTGAATTTCTATTGGTATGTCAAAACTATTAACAACGCACACAAATTTAACTTATACATGGCGTAGTGAGTAAGACAGTAGTTTTTGCCTGGGTTGAAATCTCAGTTGTCAATTTTTTTTTTTAAATAAGGGACCCATGTATTCGTGGACATCGCCATATAAAGGTAATGGGTTTCTCACCCGAATTATAAGCAGTTACCGCTTTTTTTGGATTTTAACGATCAAAAACTACCAGAATAAAATTAATGATTTTAATAAAAAAAAAAATCATAAATCTTGCTCGTTTAGGGTATTTCTTAGTACCGTTTTTAGAAAATTTCAGAGATTCTCAAAAAATTTTAATTAAAATCTTCCTCCGATTCTGAAAATTTTTTTTAAAGGAAATTTTCTTAGAATTTGATTTTTTTTATTTCAATTAACTGCTGATATTCTGAAATTTTTTCTTTAAAAATAATTGCTCGGATAAGTTTCTCTATAAATTATATTTATTCAAAATTTTCTTACTAAAAAGAAAAAAATTTGAACAATTTTATAATTCTTCTGAATCTCTTTAAACTGCTAAGGAAGATAAGGTCTAACCTCCGTCAAAACCATTCATAATTTCTAAATCAAATCAAATTTCTTTTGAACAGATTCCATGTTTTCCATTTTTAAATGAAATATACTTTAGTATGAATAAGATAAAAATAGTTTAATTTCATTGCAAATTTTTCAATTAAATACCAGTATCACATTTATTTTATATTATTAATGGAATTTTATTATTAACTACAATTTTCAATTTTATTTAATTTAACTTTTTTTCGCTAATAAATTACTAAATCATTGATATACATTCTTTTTATATAAAAATTATTTAATTTAAGGAATCTTGTTTTAAAACAAACAGTAATTACTTAACGTCATATGTAAATTATACAACAATATTAATTGTACTTTAATTGTTATTAAAAAAAAATATATATTTATTTAGGCCTTTATCTCCCATTTAAATAAAACCATAATCTTGTTTTATCATATCAGCTGCCTTTTCAGCAATCATAAATACAGGACCATTGGGATGGCCTGCTATAAGTTTGGGCATAATACTGGCATCAACTACACGTAAATTCTTAATGCCATAAACTTTTAAACGTGGATCTACTACGGCCGCCCTATCACTTTTAGGACCCATCTTACAAGTACCAGAATAGTGATAAATAGTAAAAGTCAAATGTTTAACGTAACATTCCCAATAGGCTCTTGATTTTATATTGCCATATTTACGACATCCAGGTATAGTGTTTGGTGACAATCTGGCATTAATTTTCCTAAAGGAAGGACGATTCATAAGATCAATCGTTTTCAAAACACCACGCACTACGATGTCTAAGTCATAAAGATCGGCTATATAGTTTGGATTTATAATGGGATGTTTATGAGGATCAGTACTACGTAAAGATATACGACCACGGCTGCGGGGCTGCAGGATCATGGGAAAAATAACAAAAGCATTGGATTCTTCTCTAGCAATGTCTTTGTATAAAGCATTATAGATGTCGCGTTTTAATCCCAGAGCTCGTAATGTAGCTGGATTGTTATCAATGCCACCACTTATAAGAAACAGTTCGATATCTGGCCAACCATCTTCTTGACCGGGATGGTCAAGATCATAAAATGCTATGGCTTCAACCCCACCTGGACTGCCAAACTGCCCGCTATGGTTTACAAACCGGATAATATTATTAACATCAAAGAAATCGGGCAAATGCAAACTGCTTACATTGGTGAGGAAGGTAACAAAGGGAGCAAAATGATCTTGTAAGTTATAGCCCACTGCTAAATCCTGCAAAGGTTTAATTCCCATTTCCCTTAAATGTTTTGCTGGACCTACGCCCGATAACATAAGTAATTGCGGTGTGTTAATGGCCCCAGCTGAGAGTATAACTTCCTTGCGCGCTAACACTTGATACGACTTACCCCGATGTTCATATCTTACACCATAAGC
This sequence comes from Protocalliphora azurea, assembly GCA_932274085.1. Classification (NCBI taxonomy): domain Eukaryota; kingdom Metazoa; phylum Arthropoda; class Insecta; order Diptera; family Calliphoridae; genus Protocalliphora; species Protocalliphora azurea. The sequence goes on from OW026523.1 coordinate 21,084,661, forward strand.
GGTTTTAGTTTGGGGATCTATAAGTACTTTTGTAACGAAAGCATATTTGCGTATATGTAAGTTAGGTCTTTTGCCTTTTATGGGATACAAATAATCTCTATTAGAACTATATCTGATGGCGTCATAAGTGGTACTTTGTAAATAGGATACACCCTGTTGAATGCGACCATTATAATCTCGGCGTTTTAGACCATCTTCCTGTAAAGCATTAACAAAAGCATCGGCTATAGGACTTTTCCACATTGTGTAAGAAATTTTAACAGGTCCATTGCGGCCCACATAATCTTTGTCCGCATCGGGAACTGTAGAACCTTCCATTTTTTTGAAGTAAGGCAAAACTTCTTTATAACTCCAACCCACATTACCCATTTCTGCCCATTTATCATAGTCTCGACGATTAGCTCTCGTATACATCATATAGTTTAAAACCGAAGAACCACCCATTACTTTGCCACGCGGAAAGTTGCAACGATTATTGGTGAGTCCCAAGCAATATCTATCAGAAGTTTGGGCTCTATAACCCCAATTTACTTCTGGACTTAATTGTAAAAAATGAGCCATGATTGGTACGTCCATGACTAATGTCTCCGGTCCACCTGCCTCCAACAGTAAAACTTTCCATTTAGGATTTTCCGATAAACGGGCCGCTAATGCACAACCTGCTGTTCCCGCTCCTACTATTACAAAGTCATACTCTTTTAAAAATTTCACTTCATTATCTTTATTCTCTAAATTCAAATCATTTTGACCGCGCCGTAAAAATTCCAAAGCGGATAGAATAATATTGGTTTGTTGGGCTGAAGTGAAGCGAAGCCATAACAAACATATTAAAATCCTTTGAAACGTGTAATTCATATTCGTTGCCGTATTATTATTTCATATGTTCTTTATAACTTTTGGATATTCGTTTTTTTTTTTTCAAACAAACTTTTTTACAATCACCGCCTGAACGTTAAGGAGGTCTTAACTTTCTCGCGCTTCAAACTTAACTGTTTTTACTGTTTTAGAACCAAATAACTATTTCTTTATTCTAAATACACTTATAAAATTTTTCTAATATTCTTTTTGTTGTCCGTTATGTTTTTTTTACATTATTGTTGTTTTAATAATATATTTAATAAAAAAATACAATATAATATCTTAGCTTAAAATGAAATGGGCTTTTGATATTTAAATAATGATTATACAAATAAGAAAATTTGCTCAGTGAATAAAGACCTAAGAGCCATTTTTTATGAAGAGAAAACAAATTATAATGACTTATTTTTGTTGAGGTTCTCTGATAGATCAATTATTGTTTTAAAACGTTTCCTTAATCAGACTAAATCATGATTGAGTTTAAGTGAAATTATTTTTAATAGATGAATTGAAAAATTAGGTAAAATTGGCACTTTAAACTAAAATTTGCTTCTCTGCGGTGATATATGTTATTGCACATTTTTCATTTAGAATTATGATATCAATATCAATCCTAATAATTTCTAGAAAATGTATTATGTAAGGTTATAGAAGAAAACTAGAGACATATTTTATGCCCGTCAGGGGAGCACGTTATATAGTGTTATGAAGTAAGTAAATTAAAAGCAATCACAGATTTATTAAATCTAAAATTTTCCAATTCCATGGTTCTTTTTTTTCGTGTATTAAATTAATGATTTTAACAAATCCCAAAAATTGCTTGCGAATGTTTGGTCTAGATCGTTAAAGTATCATTATCAGATAATTTGAGATCATTTACAGAGCCTTTAATGGGGACAACAGACTTTGAAAAAGTTTCTCTGCAAATTGTATTGTCGAAAGAACTCCGTTTTAAAAAGACCAATCATCAGATGTATTAATTTTAGATTATATCTAAATGCTAAAGGCACTGGACACAAATTGTATCCATGAGATATCTAATCTGGATCTAGATGTCATATATGTTTGCCCATAAAACTGTGCCTAAGACGAAAGAAGGTAAAAACTGTTTCCTGCAAATGTTACAATAGTCATTCAAAGCAGTATCTGTGACCACTAATACTACGAGGACGGATCAATAAGTCCGTGACTTTTCGAACTTCCCTCGTAGTTATATGAAATGCAACACTATTCCTATCAAGTACCACCTGTTAATAGACTACTGTCAAATTTTGAGTAAGTGTCGTCATTTCATTTCATTTCGCAGTTGTTTGTCTTCTCTGTTGAATTCGGAGTTACGACGCACAGTTTTCCGATTTTAGGTCCATAACTTCTTTGTTTATAAATCGATTTTCAATATCAAACAAACCATACAAAAGGTTAATATTTGAGCCAAATTTGATCTACCTAGATGATCTGCCCCGAGCCCTAATATGCTTCCAACAGACAAACAAACGGAGGGACCTAGCAAGATCGTCTTTCAAGAGGATGAATATTTATATATGTCACAAACGAAATAACAACTCAATATACCCTCCATATTTTTAGTTAATGGGTATAAAAAGCTCAAAAGAGGCTATATTTCTTCAAAAATAAGGAGAGAAGAGAGGTTATCTTTCGTTTATTGTATCCGCAGTTTAAATAAGAATTGATCTTAATTTTTTTATACCCTTCACCAAAGGTGTTAAGGGTATATACAAGTTTGTCATTCCGTTTCTAATTTGTACAGTTTTCGTCGGAAAAAAAGAGTTAGTATTTTCTGGATCCTTATAAGAAATGATGTCGATAGAATGATGTCCGTCCGTCATTCCGTCGGTTGAAAAGGCGTTAATGAAGCACATCGGTAACTGCTATATATAACATATATATCAAAAGATCGGAAATCCTTTCGAGCATTTTGCTGTTGAAATTCAGAAGATCGGTTCATGAAGTGTGATGATATGTGTAAGAACCCGTTTTTTGTATAGAGGTTTTAGAAATGACGTTTGTGAAGCCTCTCGCTAACATTGATATATATATATATATATATATATATATATCTTTTCTATTGAAACTCGAAAAAACCGGTTCAAAAATAGCGCAGATATTTAAAAACCGGTTTTCGATTTTCTGCAACCCCCATATAGGCTAGGGACTTCGCTTTTGCAAAGCAAAGTCGGAAAATTTCTTCTGAATTTTTCTGATGAAGAAATAAGCTCAGTCGACCAAAACGCATTTTTTACCGATATCAAAGTCTAAAATAAGCCATGGACTTGGTTCTCGATCACAAGTATTTTTCTTGATTTTTTTTTTTTTTTTTTTGTTTTTTGAAGCAAATCTGTTCATGAACAACGGAGTTATTGGCAAATCTGTTTTTCATTTGTTGGTTTCATGGGTACAGAAAAACAACAACCATAGACTAAGGCATATATTGTTTTTTTCAACACCTATGTAAACTAGAGACTTCGATCTTTCACAAAAAAAAAAAACGGAAATTTTTCTAAGAATTTTTTTGTGTTGAAAAAATGAACTAAAGAGATCCAGTATTAAACGAGTTATAGGCCAAAACGCGTTATTAGATTTTTTAAAGCTCCTATACAAGCTATGGGCCTCATTTTTGCACAAATTTATGACATTCGAATTTCAGTTTTTTAAATCAGTCAAATTTTTCTAAAAATTTTCCTCCATACTTTAATTAATATTGTCTTACATTTATAAAATATTTGTTCTGCACTGAAGTGACTATGTCTTCCTTAAATATGTGCGAATTTAAATTTGTTATTTACTAGTTTTTACCGGTGCGCTTCGCTACCTTATTTGATACGATAACTAATATTTACTTACTACTCCCTTAGATCTATTCACCCTATTCGAAATTTGATATGAAAATTAATTTGAAATTTTTTTAAGGTTATCACTGGACATATCAGTCCTATTTCCATTTCATCAACTAATATTATCTTTTCTGCTCTGAAATCCTTAAGATAATTGCTTTCGAGCCTACTAGGTATAAATAGAGCACCTTTTTAATTAACGGGATATGATAGGATAAAAGTTTCCATGAAATTTGAGGGCTCTCACTGTAATAGTTCCTTAGATATGACATAATGAATATTTGATTTATATGGAGGGTACTACAGCCAATGCTCTGATATATTTTAAGCTAATCGGTTCATCCAATCAAGATCCAACATAACCTATAACATTCTACAGTGCAACCGCTATCTCTGTGTCAAATTTCACGTAAATAGCTTAATTAATAACGTATAAAATTGTAAAATATATTTTTTTTAAAGTAGGCGTAAAATGCGGATGTGATGTCCAATCGAGATCTAAGGAAACCTATAACCACCTGTGGCACTGGTACTATCTGTGTGTTAAATTTCTTTAAAATTCTTTCAATAAAATGTGTTTCATTTTCATATATCATATATCAACAAATGTTTGCATTTCTTTAAGCCTGTGTTACATAGTATTTTTTAGAACAAGAAATATTTCTTTAATATTTGTTTTAGCCCAACTTTAAGCTAAAATATAAATTCAAGGCTAAAATTAAAATAAAATAGCTAAACTGGGCAACAATTCCCTAGCTACTAAATCAAAGAATTTGAATGTATTTTCGCAAAAGAACGTACATATTAGCAAGACTTAGCTTCAATGAAGCTTTAGCTTAAAAATCTCAAAACATTATATTTTTTTTTAAATACTAATTTAAATGTTTTTTAATAAATTTTCAAAAAAATTCCTTTTGTCTTACTTCAACACATTGTAATAGAATATTATCTGAAAAAAAGGCATTTAAGGCCTTCTTCAGCTGAACATATTATTGTACAAAAACAAAAAAAATAAATAAATAAATAACAAATCATTCTTAAAATTTAATCGTATTCAATGGATACGTGAAGAGAACGAATTTAAATGAAAGTAAAAAAAAAAAATTGTCTCAGGCCTCTGTCGCAGCAAAAAACGAAGACGTAACGTATAATTATTTATTTATAAACTACAAGCGGGTTCAACTCTTGTTTTGTATTTATAATTTATATATATTTATAATATATATATATATATATATATATATATATATTCGGTTGCGCCGAATCTTATATACCCTTCAACCGTGTTGATGAAACAACAGCAATACCAAATGAAAACATTAATTAAAGAAGAGGGTATTTTGAAAATTTATGGACCGACTAATTGATTTAAAAATTCAAAATTCGAGAAAAATAGTTGTGACAGATCTGCACAAGAATGAAATCCGCAACTTATATAGGGGCTTCAAAAGTCCAAAGAAGTGTTTTGGCCGATATCTTCTATACTACTGGACCGATTGAGTTAATTTCTCATGTAAAAAAATTGGAAAATTGTTGTTTTTCGGTGCCCATAAAAACAACAACAACATTATGCAAAGTAGGCCAATTATATTATACCCTACACCAATCTATATGTGCATCAAAATTCGGGGAGGGATCTTATATGGAATCTGTGGCCAATTGTGGGCCGATACTTTTATTAAGCGTAGTGTATATTTCTATGAAACATACGGATGCATATATTATGTCATTTATACACTTTAGCGGGATTCCTGGTAGTAGGCCTTATATGAGAGCTAAAATCAATTATGGAACGATCTTCATAAAATTTGGCAGTATGATTTCTACTAATATAAAACTTATACGTGTCAAATGCTTATATATAACTCATATGTACCTAATTTTATTAACATATAAATATATTTAAAACATTTGTGATCGTTAAACCCCTAATCCGGGGGACTAGGTGAAATAATGTACCGATCATGAACCAATTTCAATAGATTTCGTCCTTGGATCATAAAGTATATATGTACAAAATAACATTAAATTATTTTCAAATTGCGACCTGTTGTGTGATTGCAAGGTTTACATGGACGGAAGCCGATTTTTTATTATAAATTTTATTAAGAGTGGGTCTTAGACCAATATTTTTGGGTGTTGCAAACATCAGCACAAACGCATAAAATCCTCCTCATCTATGGTGGTGTAGGGTCCAAACAGATTTGCAAATAACTCGGTTGTTTATAGACCGATTTGGTTAATTAAAAAAAACGGAAATTTTAGAAAAATATTTATGACCGATCTATAGCTTATAAAAGAGCTTCAAAAAGTATAAAAATGCGTTTTGACCAATATCTCGTATACTAATGGATCGATTTTGTTCATTTCTTCCGCAAAGATATTCCGACAAAACATTTCGAATTTTCTGTGTAAGAACTAAGTCGCTAGCTTAAACAGGGGCTTAGAAATGTCGAAAATAAAAAGGATTTTAGAGGTATCTTTGGGTTTTTTTTTAGCGATATCTCGGCTATTTATCGACCGATTTGGCTTATTTTGATATATAAGACATATATCCCTTATTTGGGGCTTTCTAAAAAGTGACTACAACAGACAGACGGGGCAGACGGACATCGTTATATCGACTTCCCTATCAATAATGCTTTTTTGGGGTCTTACATGAATGTTGTAGAAATTACAAACTGAATGACAAACTTACATATGCCTTTACACCTGTGGTGAAGGGTATAAAAACAAATTATTTAACGCTATTCACTATTGATAATTGTTACTACTATTAGAGGGCATGTAAAAACGTTTGTTTTTATTTTTGTTATTTTATTTAATGTTTTTTTATTATTGCTTTTATTTTTTAATTTTTCTGAAAAAAATTCAACTTAATGACGCATGTTAACAAGTTTCCTCAGTTTAACGACATTTTGTTCCCAGATTTTAATTATTGTTTTTAATCTTACTTTAATTTATGATTAAGTTTTAATCATTGGGAAAATTTTTTTATATAATTGTCCAAACAAATAAGACGATAAACATGTATGAAAATTTATGTGATATTAAATGATGAATTATATATTTGTAATTAAACAGGCCTCATAAAGCAGGGGTTCTTAAACTTAAAAATAAATAAATCTTCGAGTGAAAATATTTGCTACTTGAATTTCGCATTATTCTTAAACAGAAATTTCTATTTTAGGAAAATATTAAATTTATTAGCTTTAAAATTTGTTGATGCCTTTTTGATAAATAATTTTAAAAATTTAAGATATTCAGTGTAATTTTTAAAATAAAAGGTACAGTTTGTTACTAATAATTAAAAAAAATATAAATCTTTCTTCTCACAATATTTGATTAATTCAGACTAAAATCTGTAAATCTAACTAAGTAGTTTTGGAATAGAACTATGAATTATATTTGTTACTTTTACAGCTGTATTTGAATCACATACACTAACAACTAATACAATTTGTGAATTATTCCTTTTAATGAGGAAGTTTTTATTTGAAATCTGAGAACATATTAAATTAGTTACCATCAGTTTGAGATCACACTTTGGTATTAAAAAATTTATAGACTACTGCCTTGATTTCCATTTGGAATTAAGAGTATGTTTATTTAATTGGACATAAATAATTTAATCACTCACACGGATATAATTATAATTAAATTTCTTTAATTGTATGTCATGGGCCACCATTTAAGAACCGCTGTCATAAGGTATATATGAATGAATTTGAAGAATATTGGTTTTAAACGTCTATAGTTGCATCTACTGATTAAAATAAATAACAGCATTAAATTAATGCTGTTTTGTAGCATTTGGTAGTCTGGCAGCCTTAAGCTAAGTTCAGACTAGACTAATATTTGACACAAAATATTTAGACGTGTTTTCTTACAATTTCTGCAACTAAATACAGAGTTGATTTTATGTTCAAATAAAGCGCATTTATTTGGCTGTCAAAAATCGTAAAAAACATATTTTAAGCCTATTCAAATTAAATGCAAATTGTTTACTCAAAATTATTTGCACATATACAAAACTATTATAAATCTATTTGACATCAGTCATGGAATTAATTTATAGAAAAAATCTTATTTTTTTATTTTGTTTTCATTGATTTAGAATAATTTTCAGAGAAAAATTTTATAGCCTTTTTATTTAATATAAAGTGAAAATGCTGTTTATTTTAGACAAATATTTAAAAAATTTACAATAAAGTAAAATATTTTGATAAAAAAAAAATGAAAAATACTAATTATTATTACTTAGTACAACATTATTAATAATAATGTACACTATTGAAACTTACTTTAAAAATAAATATATTTTTACGTTTTATAAAAGTGTTTTATATTTATACAAAATAACAATCCTGTTTTCTCTTAACATAATTTAAAAAACAGGTCTGTCTTCAAAAAACAACACTATTTTCTTAGCACGGCACTTTCAGCTGTAGTCGACTATTATTTTAAATTTTTTACCATAAAACAATTTTGTGTCAAGATTTTAAAATTTCCCCAATAAACATCGACTCGAATATAAGAAAAATTTTTTTTTTAATTTTCTTTAATAAATAACATATTTCTCAAATTGTATTCGAAACTATAAAATATGTGTTATGAAATAAACAAGAAACTTTTAATAATTTCCTATGAAATTATAACTTTTAGGGTTTTATAAAATTTTCACGTGATTATAAAATATAAAGTTAAGTTTTTTATATTCAATTTTTCAATTTAAATATTTTTTTTACATTTAAAAAGCTTTCAATTTTTTTTTCCATAAAAATGTTTAAAACTCAGACATGTTTGTTCAAAAAACTGCTATTATGGTCGATGAAACATGATAGATAATATGCTTAAAATGATGAATACAAAATTTATGTTATATATCATTTATTCATGTATAATTTCAGTTTTAAAAATAGCTTAGAAAAAAATATTTTTCATATTTAATTCAAATATATTTTAAAATTAAAAAAAAAACTTTTTGAAAAATATTTGTTTTTTAAACAAACATCCAGCTAGGTTTTAAATTATAAAAGTATTTGAAAAATATAATTGTTATATTAGAATCTTTTTGCTGAAAAAAAGACATAGTTTTAAATTTGAAAATAAAGGAAATTCAAGCCTATTCTCACAACTTGTAGTTAAAATTTTAAATAGTTTGTGCTTATTGGTACGGTTTTAAGTTAAAAAAAGCTTTTTATTTTTTATTGTTTTGAGAGTTTATAAATATTTTGTTTTTTATAATTTTTTGAAATTTCTTTTTATTAATTATATTTCTATTCATTGAATTTTTTTCCAAATTTTTTAATGTATTTGTTTTTAAAAGCTTTTAAGATAGATTTTTAAATATTAATTATGGTACGGAAAGATCAGAACTACTATTTTAAAATAAAATCAATCTTAAACAAAAATAAAATTTTAAATTTCTTTTGTGCTGTAAATTTTTAGGTTCTTTTTTGTCTATTCAAAGCTTATGTATATAAAAATAACAGCTTATTTAGCCGCATCAGCTGTTGTTAACCTCTGATCTCTTACATTTAGTTTGTAAGATCAAACAAATGTTCGCCCAACATAATGACTAACATTTTATATTTGGAGTACATTTTTGACTTAAGGCAAATATTTTTGTTTGACCAAAATCAACTGTTTTCTTGTATGATTCATAAAAATATGTGGTGTTCACATAAGGCAAATCAAATTTTTGCAAAAATCGTCAAATATTAGCCTAATATGTACTTAGTTTTAGTATAAGTAAGTATAAGACGGTGATAGTATTAGTATAAGACGGTAGTGCTCTTAGTGGAAAACGATTTTCTTTAAATCATTTATTTTACAAATTTTCTTGTTTTATTTGGCCAAAAGTAATCGGTTTTTGATTATTATCAAAATTATAAAATTTACTTTAACTATCTGATACCTTATAGGAAAGTTATAATAACGGGCAGATTTCAAATGCTATTTACATTCTTTATATTTATTTTTCATATTTGAGTCTTAGCGTTCCGCAAGCATTTTTATCTGTTGAACATTTAGAAAATATAAATCAATTTCTCAGTATTTAAAATTCTCAAAATTTTTATATTTCTCTCAAATTATTTATTTATTTTTCACATAGACTCTATAAATTTTACAAGAAAAAATTAAGAATAGTTGCAAAAATTATTCTTGAAATCGATTGAAATTCACCACAACCTTTCAAACCGATTCGATTTGATAACGATCAGTTTTCATCACATACCTGATTATTTATTCACAATTTGAAAATTTACATTTAAAATTATATATAACTTAACCATCACAATTGATCATCATCAACGCCAATGTCATTGGCATGCTAAATTTGTTCTTTTTTTTTTTTTTTTTTTTTTCTTCAAACAATAGACCCTTTTAGTTGGAGACATTCAGAAAACAAATCAAAATTAAAATCGAAATAGAAATAGAAACAATAGAACAATACAATAGAAAACTCATTGTTACGTGCTTATCATCATGAATCTTAACATTAATCGATCTCTATTTTAATTTCAATTCTCTTCATCGTTAAACTTAAGCAGTCAACCAACCAAAACACTAAACTGAGAAAAAAAAAATAATTAAAAAAACGAAAGTGTCTTAAAACCAGCAACAACAACAAAGATTATAACAGCAAAACTTTAAAAATACTGACCGCCACTATAAAACAAGACAAAGAACCGTTGATGAAAATCGAAAGCAACAAAAAAAAAAAAAAAAAAAAGATTTAGTGATTCAATGAAAACAAATACATACATACAAGAAGTTATTGCCAAGAATGGTCTTCTATCATCCACACTTTGGCCAATAGTCAAATGTGATCAACAGGTTGTTGTTACTTTAAGTATTTTGATGTTGCCAGATGCCTAGATTTGTAATAATTCCTAGTTTTGGGGAAATGGGAGTCGTTTAAAAAGAAACAGCCTAACTACAAAAGAAAATTACAAATTATTTTTTGTTAAATTTTTAAATAGAAGTTTTGTTTTTCAACAATTAAAAAAACACAGGGTACCAAAAACTACCGAAGTAAAGATATTTTGGCATATAATTTCTATAGGCCATTATGTCGTAAGTAAAATTTCTAACCTTTAAATAATAGGATTTTCAAGAAGTACAAATAACATGTTTAATATAATTGTGGTAAGAAAGCAAAACGTTTTAAAATTTATTTCCATGTTTTTAGTTTAAAGGAACCGTATGATACCACTAAAGTACCCAAATACAGTTTTTTTTTTCATTTTAAAGATTCGAAGCTTCAAGAAGTAAGAATTTATTTATTCCTATTATTAATTTTTTAGTAGTATTTTGTCCCTGCATTTGCATGTCTAAAGCATACAAAAGGCTTGTGGAATCAAAAGATATAAATCTGCCTTGAATTACTTAAAAATATCTTTTTCAAAAAGTACCAAACTCACCTCATTTTTTGAGATAAAATAACCAACTAATCCTTAAAATTTTGTCAAAATTGTCTCAGAGGCTTTGAATAAAACGTAATTTCCCCATTTTCCCCTTTTTGTTACACTTTTTAACCCAATGAATAAAATTGCGTTCCAATAAATTTCAAAATTATATTGGAGCCCCATAATGAAATATCTATATGTAGATAAATAGAAAAAAAAATGTTTTATGAAAAAAGTACCAAAAACAGGTGTGATTAAACCCTTAAACGTTTGAATTTCCAAAAAGTACCAAAATGATATTTGTAACTTTTTAATAAGTTACGAATATGATGTAAATTTTATTTCTGTGTTTACTGGATTAGAAAAATACATAGGGTACCGAAAAAGTACCAAAATACCCTTTTTACCCGTTTTCTCTCTATAAAGGTTGAATTTAAATATATATGTATATATATTATTTTTACCGTGGATGGTAACGCTATTTTCAAGTGTGAGAATAGTTGTTGCAGGCTGACATATATGTGAAAACACATAGTTTACTCTTTCTAAAGAATATCTTCTTAAATTTTTGTGCTGCAATATTTAAATAAAAAATATTGTTATATTATAGGGGTTCTTAGCTTTCATTTGATACTCATATTGGGTTTATATAGTGCTCGTAAATATTTTATAAATTTCTTTTTTTTAATGGAACTTTCAAGTTCCTTTACAAGGAAATTTGAAATCATGAAGAAAAACTGAGTACACAGTTTTACTATGTACGGCCTCTAGTTTCAAGCATATATCGATTTTTTTTCATGTGTGAGAATTACTGTCACATGGTGATATCATTTACTTAGATAAAAATTCGAATTTTAAAAAAAATTCATTTCTTTCATTTAAAGAAATATATTTTTAAGCAATTTCATTAATATAATTTTCATTCCATAACTCCATAATCCGGATTAAATAATAAAATGTCTTTTCTTATTGAAATTTTAGTATAGCTTGCAAAATACATTACGAAATTATATAATTATAATATAAGAACTGAATCTAGTTGAATTAATTCATTTTCAGTTAATGTTTGTTCCAAAAATTCTTCAGTAAAAAAAGCACAAACAACCAGTTTTTTTAGATAATAAACTTAAAATATGAAATGTCCCAGCAAAAATTTTGCTGGTAAGTTAGCAGGTATAATTGGAAACAAAAATAAACTACTTATTTTTTGCCTGAATAACTAGTTATTTTTGTTCGACTTGTCCACAAATTCATGTAGTTATTTTTTGACTCTAGGGGTACTCAAAAATATGTACCTAAACGAAAACAAAAATAAAAAAAACAAACAAATTTTGCCGTCAGTGAGACTCGAACTTGGACACACACCAACCTTTCGTTTTTACTGACTAACGTCCTACTCTACAACTCTTCCATACATTTCAATTTGATCCGACCAGTAGTTTAGGAGATTCAGATTTATTACCAAAAAATTTGCGTTTGACCCCACTGTGTAACGCCTTACTCAGTACACCATCTCGCACATAGCGTCCTAAGCGACAAAAACTCTATTTAGTTTAAAATATCTTTTTAGACATTTTATTATAAAAAACTAAGAGATTCAGAATGGGGTTGAACCAACAAGCCTCTGGTTATTAATCCGGCGCTCTAGCCAACTCATCCACGTGATTGCAGTATTACTGTGCTATTATACTATTGAGTACTTATTAATGTAATACAGAGTAGGCAAATAATAATGACACCTCATTACCAAGAAACTACTTTAATAAGTAGTTGCCATTACCGATAACCAAAAAGTTTTTGCTGGGGTTGTTTGACGAACAATTTTAACTTGATATTCTGTACTTTACATGTTAAACAAAAAATATATTTTAATAGTTTTTTTTTTACAAAATTGGACCAGAAATAAAGCCTCGATAATCCGTATAATTCGACAAGCCAGATTAGGGTCTGCAATAATTATAGAGATTCTCGAGCAAATACTGTATCTGGTTTTTAATAATAAATGAGATTTTAAAAATCAAATATTCGGTAAAAGAAACAGGATTTTAGATCATTAAAATATTAATCCATATATTATTTGGAATATGTAATACACTATAATTCACATAACACGTACATACATACTTGGATAAAATGATAAAATTAGAGTTTTGAAAATTCTACACCTACATTTTGTTTAATTTCTCAAGTATGTATTTTTATTATTTTCTTTAATGTTTTTTTTTTTTTTTGCATTAACCCTGAAAATAAATAATATATCTGTTTATTTTTACAAATACAAACACTTTTTATCCTTTGCACTGTTTTTCTAGCACCTTTTTTATTTTTAGCACTTTCTGGCATTTTTTTGTAAATTGAAGCACTTTTTCTCATTTTGGCAACACTGATGATTGTATACGTAACGTCACTATGAAAACAAAGTAGAGATTTATACATAATGTAATTATAAAGTGACCGCATATTTACAAAAACAACAACTGCTTGTATTTTGTTAGTGTAATACCTCTGCACATATTGTCAAAATGCTATGAACAAAAAATGAGAAAATGAAAAAGTAGGAGAGTAAATAAACGCGGCAAAAAATATTACATTCGTATGTAAACAATTTGACAGTTTCTCGCAGTATGTGCATGAAAAAATTGTATATCAGCTGGGCTTATGAAGTCACTTTCTTATTACACTATGATATTTATATTGCTTCAGAAGATAGTAACTACAATTTCCGACTTTGAAAAAATAAAAGCAATTCACTGGTGATGACATCAAGAACAATTAATAGTTCAAGGCAATTAAAATAGTTACCAAAAGAAGAACACAGCTAAATTATATAGAAAAATAGGAATCGGACTCGCCAACCATTATAGATTAAAATACTCAAATTGTTTACCAACATCAACTTTATGTATAATTTTTCCTCTCAAATCTGGCAACACTATTTTTCAACTTCAGTGGACACTCAATGTTTTAAGCGCCAAATAAAATTATGCTGCGAAAAGTTTAAGTTCAAACACCAATATCAAATTGAAACACCAGCCAACAACGCACTACCACTAACACCAACACTAACATCATCAGCAGCAACATGCACATCATTCGCTGTGGCATTAAACACTATTGCCAACGACTAGACAAATGTTGTTGGTCTAAGCGAACCAGTTTTTGCGATTTTGGCTAGATCATACAATTGTTTTTGTTGGAATATGAGTATTTTATGCATAGAGTTTCAGTAGAATTTAGCGTTTTTTTTTTTCTTCTGAATTTTCAATTTTAGAGAGCAACAAAAGAAACACTCATTAAGAACTTGTGAATGCAAAAGTTAAGCAGTAGTTGTTTGTATTGAATTTGTTTTTGTTTTTTTATTTATTCATTGAATTTAAGAAGTTTATTCAGCACAGCGAGACGAATAGACGGACAAATAAGACGGCCTAGCTTTATTATAAACGATACATAAAATGCTTCTTAAAACATTTAGAGTTTAGATTTCCAACTCAACGGTTGTAAACGCATAGAATAAACGAACTTTAAGAACTTATGGACCTTAGTTCCAAAAAACTAAACGCAGTGCTTAAAATAAATAAAAATTATTATGTTTAATTGTTTTTAATAAAAAAAAAAAACAAAAAGTGAATTTGAAAATTGAATCGAATAAACTAAAACATAAACATGCTGAAATTGTGTAGTAAAATTCCCTTAATGGGCTTTTTGGCCCTTTCAAGTATATTGTTAGCCATCTCATGGGCCCAAGAACGCAATATTATACTCGAAACTATAGACTTTTTAAGACGCGGTCAAAATGATAACGATTTAGAAAATTACGATAACACAATTAACATGGAGAGTGAATATGATTTTATTGTAGTGGGAGCAGGAACAGCCGGCTGTACTTTGGCAGCTCGTTTATCGGAAAATCCCAAATGGAAGGTGTTATTATTGGAGGCTGGTGGTCCTGAAAGTTTAATTATGGATTTACCCATAGTAGCACACTTTTTGCAATTGGGTGAAATGAATTGGAAATATAGAACCCAACCTTCAGATCATGCTTGTCTAGCCATGAACAACAACCGATGTAATTGGCCCAGAGGTAAGGTAATGGGAGGCTCTTCGGTGCTGAACTATATGATGTACACTCGAGGCAATCGTAAGGATTACGATAGATGGGCCGAATTAGGCAATGAGGGTTGGAGTTTCAAGGATGTCTTGCCATACTTTAAGAAATATGAAGGTTCTAGTGTACCCGATGCCGATCCTGATCTAGTAGGACGTGACGGCCCCGTCAAAGTTTCCTATATCAAATGGCGTTCTAAGATCGCTGATGCTTTTGTAGAGGCTGCCCAACAAGATGGCCTTAAATATCGTGATTACAATGGTCACATACAAAACGGTGTAGCCTATTTACATACGACTACACGTAATGCAACACGTTGGAGTTCTAACCGTTCTTATCTATATCCCATCAAAGGCAAACGTCCCAATTTACATGTTAAGAAAATGGCTTTGGTCACCAAGGTGCTTATTAATCCTGAAACTAAGACCGCTTATGGTATTATAGTACAAACTGATGGTAGAACTCACAAAGTTTTAGCTAGACGTGAGGTAATTGTATCAGCCGGTGCCATTAATACACCACAATTGCTGATGTTGTCCGGTGTCGGTCCTGCTAAACATTTAAGAGAAGTTGGCATCAAACCTATAGTGGACTTGGCCGTAGGCTACAATTTACAAGATCACACTGCTCCCGCTGTCACCTTTACCACCAACGCTACCTCTTTGCATTTCGAGGACTTTGCGAACCCCACTTTGTTGAATTTGTTTAATCGTCAAGATGGTCCTTATGGTTCTCCTGGTGGCTGTGAAGCCATAGCCTTTTGGGATTTGGATCATCCTCATTTGGAAGACGGCTGGCCAGATATTGAATTATTTTTGGTAGGTGGCTCTATGTCATCTAATCCCGCCATTTCCAGAGCTTTTGGTTTGAAAAAATCCATTTATGACAGCATATTTGCCGAAATTGAAGATAAAAATTTAAATGCTTTCATGATATTCCCCATGATCCTAAGACCTAAAAGTCGTGGTCGCATTATGTTGAAATCTTCCGATCCCAATAAATATCCTCTCATCTTTGCCAATTACTTTGCTCATCCCTATGATGTGGACATCTCTGTTAGAGGTCTTTTGAAATCTATTAGCCTTATGGAGCAACAAGGTTTCAAAAAAATTAATGCCAAATTGTGGGAACGTAAAATTCCAACTTGCAAGAAATATCCCTACAAATCCTATGCCTATTGGGAATGTTATGTTAAACATTTCACTTTCACTATTTATCACTACTCAGGTACTTGTAAGATGGGTCCTAAATCGGATAGAGCAGCTGTGGTCGATGCTCGTTTGAGAGTGCATGGCATAAAGAATTTGCGTGTGGCCGATGCCAGTATTATGCCAGAAATTATGTCTGGCCATCCTAATGGACCAGTGTATATGATTGCTGAAAAGGCTGCTGATATGATTAAACAAGATCATGGTTTTATACCTTAAGAAATGTAAGCAATATAGAATATAATAATAGTTTTAATAGAAAAAAACTACTGGGGGGAACCTTTCGCAAAAAAAAAAAAAAAAAAAAAACAAATGCATTACATTACATAATTTTTAATTTAATGTTTATTTTTGCTTTATAATAAATTTATTGTTAATATTTAGGAATTTTTATAAACTTATCATATAAGTTTTAAGTAGTCATTAGTTTTAACATACCATTTCTGAAAAAATTAAGATAATCGTCAAAATATATTTATAAATATTTACACACACACATTCATTAATCAAAAATATCTGGCAGCACCCTTGTGTAAATATGTATGTATAAATAATTACAATGTTGCCAATTATTAAAAACAAATTGGCTTCATTTGCTTTTTTTAATATTTTTAATTATCTCTTGTTTCAAATTATTAAAAAATTGTGATTTTATCTTTAAAAAATTTTGATTAATTTAGTTTATAATTTCTTAAGATTTTCTAGCATAATTTCGTATGAAATAAGTTACATATATTTTTAAGTAAACTTAATAGAACTGATTTATTTAGGTTTTAAGAAATTTTGTAAATAAAACATTACATTTTTATATAAAAAATATAACGAGTGTTTTTTCTATTAAAAACGAATAAATGAAGATTTGTAATAAATGTAGATTTTAAATTATAAAAATTTATTTTTATACAAATGGTTGTTAACAAAAAAAAAAAAAATTTTTTTTTTTTGATTTTTAATTCAAAACTCGAATAATCTCCTTAAAATCCGTCAATATGTTTTTAATTAAAATTTATGTGAATAGAAAAAATAATAAAATTCAAACAATTTAGCTATTTTTAAATAATGATTTAATTAATTTTATGGATTTTAATTATTTCATACCTTTTAATTTATGAGAATAATAAACATAAATTTAATGTAATTGTTTCATTGGCTTAAAAGTATTTCACTATACAAGTCAGTTATTTATCCGTTTTGTCTCCATTAAATTTCAGGACATTTGAAAAACAGAGAAAAATCCAATCGATATGGTTTCATTCTATGATTAAACGTCATTCTCTGATACTTAGAGAACCTGAATTTATACGCAGAGTCCAATTTTTTATTCATTTAGGATATTTTCTTCAAACTAAATTTCAAGACACCTTTGGTAGTACTCTTTCCGATAATAAAATTGTAGGTCTCACTGGTTCCAAGTATATCATTCATATTAAAGGTTACATAAGAAAACGTCCAGAAAGACAGCAGGACGTCCAATTAAGGTTCAGTATCCTCTTTCCTACGAACATTCTTACTTTCTGTAGCCATTCAAAACTATTTTGTCCTAACATGCAAATTATCCCCGTCTAGCTGTCTCTTTTATATAGGTACAAAATTGGATATCGAGTAAACAGCAGAAGAAATCGTCTGTTTAGAAATATAATGCCAAATACTGTCTGGAAAGCTTTGCATGTGTCAAAGATATTAAACAAGTTTCCAATCGTAAATTGATTTATTTTCTCTGTTTTGTGGCAACATAACAGATTTTGAGAACTATAATTAGACACCAACAGGATATGCCGCCACACACTTCATAAGCATTTGTGGTTCCTTATCCATTTAGGTTTCGTTGAAACCTAAACATGGCGCCCGCTTTGCACTGGGTGCAATTTTGAGGGACTCAATTAGCTGTGCCAGGCGTTTGGGGGAAGTAAAAGGGAGATTGAACCTAACTTCGTAAAAGCTGTTATAGATGTGGTTACAGTAATGTCATAAGCCGATATCCAGTTCGTAGGACCATAAACAAGTTTGCAATCGTAAATTGCCTTATTGTTTCGGTTTGGCGGTACCAAAACAGACTTTGAGGACTATAATTAAACCCCAGCAGAATGGAATATGTATTTTCTATGCCGCTACAAACTTTATCAGTATTCGTGGTGTCTTATCTAGTTAGATATTGATGAATTAATTTAAAAAAATAAAGAAGAGTTATTGGAAAGAGTTAGCTTTTGTAGCAGTATATTGTATATAATTAAGGATCTTTATACATTATATCATTAATTTTCTACTGTAGTGTAACCGTAAAATTTTTATCTTATGCTTTTTCGTACATACTTCAAATTCCTGACAGTAGTGTAACGATTTCTTAATTCCATTCTTGTTTTTTATACATAAGCATTTATATTTGTTATACCCTACACCACCATAGTTGATTGGGGTATTATGCGTTTGTGCTGATGTTGGTAACGCATAGAAAAAGTTATCCAACACCCATCTTAAAATATACCAATCGACTCAGAATCACTTTTTATATCGATCTAATGATGTCCGTCCGTCCGTTTAGCACAAGGTACGATAATTCAATGAAATTTGGCACGTGGGACTTTTTAAAATGACAAAGCCTATTGAAATTGGTTGTGATCGGTCCATTATTTCACCTAGCTCTCATACAAATGTCCCTCGGAATAGAGTTTAAGCACTCAAAACTGCCTTAAAAATAAGAATATTTTAATGAAATTCGATGCAGTTCGAGAAGTTCTGTAAGTTCAAGCATCAATCTTTGAACAAAATTTTATGAAGATCGGTCCATAATTGACCATAGCTCCCATATAAACCCCTCTTCCGCAAATCACTTTAACGTGCATAAATCCCGTACGAATGTTAGTATCAAGTTAATATTCGTAATAAATTTTATGTAAATAGAAAACGTTGCCAAATTTTATGGAAATCGGACTATAATTTACCATAGCTCCCAAATAAACCCACTTTCAGGATTAGCCTTAAAGTGCATAAAATCATCCAGATGTTAGTATCAATGCATTATTCTGTATTTGTATATTTTATTTTACATTAGGGTATCATATAGTCGGTCTTGACGAACTACATCTTTACCAAATACTCTTTGATCATAGAGTACTTAACAGCATTTTTTTTTGCACATGCGACTTTATCTTTGTTTTTTATACATAAGTCCTTATGATAAATAAGGACTTTTTTAGCGAACATTGTTTTTGTACATGGAACTTTATTCTTATTTTATATGCATAGGTATTCTCACGAAATATTCTCGTTAGTATTTTTTTCTCATAAGAAGTTTTGTAACTGTTTTCAAATTGTTTTTTACACTTAAGCATACGAGAACTTTCTGTTGTTTTTATACATAAGCATTGTTGTTGTACTTAAGAGCGAATAGTATAAGCAAATTAGTATATAAGGAGGCTATTTTATACAATAAAGGTAGTGTGGTTATGATACCAAAAACCGAAATATTATTCTTACTTCAAAACTTTCAAGATAAGTGTTTCGATAATGCAATATTTATGAAGTTATAGAACTTCTCAATTTCGTTACTCAGAAAATGTAACTAATACGATTTTATTATTTTGAATTATTCTATTACCCTACAAGAAAAATAATACGAAAGTAATTCGAATGCGTACTGCTTAGAAGAAAAATTTTATTCCCGCAATAATCATATTCCTATTGCAGAATATGATGCACAATCTCTCCCGATGGAGGCGATACATCTAAGCAATAAGAAACCAATACGCCTGGAAGAAAAATAGGCAATATTGCTAGATAATCATATAGGTGAAAAAACGAAGATATCGCCAGATAATCTTCTAGAAGATGTAATAAATATATAGAAAAAGTATCACTAAATAAATCTTGAAATAATATAATAAAGAAAATTTTTACATCTTGTAATGCATTCAAATAAATTTCAACATCATAGAGCATGAAAGACTAAAATGCTCACATAAGATATTCCTTTTTTTTTTTTTGCTAAAAGACAAACAAATTTCTTCAATATTTTTCACTGAATAAATTGTAACAAAAAAATAAAAGTATTGCATTAATTACTTCCAGCTGATCTCAATGGAATATTATTAATTTATTGCGATGATAATCACCTTACTGAAAAAAGGGCGATATTTTAAGGATAAATATAATTGAAAAAAATTAAAATTTTATATATTTTTTGTTTATTACCAAATTGTCTTTAAACTGATAAAAATACAATATTAGAAAAATATTGCTTTGAAGATCTTCGTCCAAATAATAAAAAGAAGATATTGCGTAAATATCTTCTAAATGTTTTCAGGGTAATAGTTTCTATTTAAAATATTAAAAGAAAAATACTTTTGTTAATTCTGCGAAATTAATTCAGTTTTAAACCTCATAATATTTCAAAACACTCTAATTTTTATCAACAACTATTCGTAACTAAGAAATAAGTCAAGTTTATCAAGAATCTGTTAATAAATTAAACAAAAGCCATTTATTTATTATTACACAAATTTTACGTTATTCATTGTCTTTGTTTACATTATTTTATTATCTTGCAAATCTATTAAGTCAATATTTATATAACAATTACAATATGTGCTCCATATAAATTCATAAATAACGATATTTTAACACTTAACTTTTGTTTGAATTGATGAAGAAAAATATTTTCAACAAGCATTAAATTGTTAATTAAAATAACAAATATTTAACTGAAAATACACATAGTGTTTGCCTGCAGTAAATAGTAATAAAATAAATAATAAATTCAATTTAAAAAGTTTATTAAAATACAATTTAAAACTGAGATTACAAAAGCAACAAATGAATAAATCACACGAGTAAAATAGAGACATGTTATCGTTAAACTACTACCCCGCCTTAAAACAAATACATGGTTAATAATAAATTAAGATTCGGTTATTCGAATATTAATATCATTTCTTTCGGATTTTGAATTTTTATTACTATTATTTACCGTTTAACATTGACATTGAATAGATTTGTAGTTTTTTTGTCATATTCGAAAATTAAAAAACTGTTTTTAAGATGATTTTGCATTGTTTTCACCACAATCATCATTACCAACCATCATTTTCATCATCATGATGAAATTTATATGCCCAGCAAACATAATGTCAAACGTTGGAAATATGATGACTTTAACGTTTGATATCAAACATGTTTGAAATGTAGGTAGAGTTTTGAATTTTAAGTTGGATTTCAAATTGAGAATCATTTAAGAAAAAATGTTTGAAAAACTGTACATTCTCAAATTAATATCAAATGTTATTATTGAATTATTTTCAAGACTAAAGATAACTTTAAAAATATTTGAAAAATAGTATATTCTTCATAAATCTAAAGAGACAAGTTAACAAATATTTAAAAAATGTTATTTTCTCAATTTGATGTCAAATGTTATCGTTAAATCATTCTTAAAGATATTTAAAACAATACGAATTCAAATATAATGGTTTTAGCAGCTGGTTTAAAGTTAAATAATGCTTCTCAACCTTTCTCAATGCTTCTCAACCTATCACAATGCTTCTTAACATAGCTGTGTCTGTGTGTATTAGAACACATAGTGACTATTTAAACTGTTGTTGTTGTAGATTTTAAATAAAAAAAGATAAAATAAGAGCTGTTACAACTTTTAAACTACTAAACTGTTTTTATTTGCAATCAAAATATCCGGTTTATTTAAAAGGAAATAAACCATAGTTTTTAAAAGGCAAAAACGTAGCAATATTAAAAAATATTATTTGAATTATTATATACAAATAAACAAATAATTAAATAAATCCAATTATTTAATCAAAATTACAAGTCTATATTAAAGAAAACTTCACAAAAAATTAAAAATGCGAATTACTTTTATTCATGTTCCACATGTGATCACAATCCACATTTGAAAAAAGTTTTAAGAACTACATTTAACAATGATTTTATGATAATATTATTTCTTAATTTGACAATTAATTTCCCTTTTTGTTGAGAAAGCTATTATAGTGCAAGCTTGGTATTCGAGACTATCTATTATCGCAACGGCCCGGTTATCGCGACGGCTTAATTTTTATAATTCCAGGTTCTGTAATAGCGATAGTTTACGAAGAAAGGCTTCTATTTTCGCGACTTTTATTTGTTTTTTTTTTTAATTTGCTTACAATATCTATAACCAAAAAAGGAAAATCCCCGTCTTTTGGTATATTAACCTTTCTGGATGATTTTGATCTTCAATTTTGTCAGTTTATGCGTGTCATTTTTTGTGTAAATACATCTCTTAATATGGGAAAAGTTCAACATATTTTAAAGCCAACGATTTCTCAAAAATTAGGGATTTAAAAAAAAAAATTTAATTAATTCAATTTTCCTGAATTACAAGTTGCATAAGAAAATTCATTAAAAAAGTTCGTACGTACAACAGAAAGTGCTATGGAACATCTTTTCAGGAATGCTGTCAACATAACAACGATAAACAATGGTCTTTGGAAAATGATTAGCCGACAATAGCACTATATGAACAACGAGATTCAACTGTTATTTTAAAAAATAATTTGCAAAAAAAAAACTCAAAATCTCCAATTTCTTTAAAAATGTTTAAAATTTAAATATATAAAAAAAAAACAATTCTAATTTTAAAAATTACATAAAATTTTTCAATAAAATTTTGGGTTCTGTTATGGCGAAAATTCAGTTTTCGCAACAGTTCTGGTTTTTAATTAGTCAGGAAAATCGAGCTTGCACTGTATTTTCAAATTATTTTCAAATAGTTCTCAAACGTTTGACATTTGAGAAACGTTTGACATTTGAAATTTGAGTCACGCTCAATTTGATATCAAACATTTGTGTTTGCTGGGTGGTCTCTCTTTTGTTTTCAATGTCAATGTTTTGTTTGAATTTTTTGATTTTATTTATTTATATTTTCAAATTTATTTTTGTGAGTTTCTATATAAAATTATAAGGTATTTATTGTATTGAAACATAAAAAAAAACAGTTGTTTTTTATTTTAAATTAAATCATTAACATAATCTTATTAAAATTAGCTTATACGCAAATTTCAACGTCATCATCAGCAGCACCTTTAAAGAAATTTTGATGCTAATTATTATAAATTCACTTATGTATAGTATAAAATTTACAAAATTGTTTGTAGTCGTTGTTGTTTAATTTTTTTATAGGAGACAGACATTTATTTGTTATTCTTTATCTTGTATTTAAAAATATTTATTTGCTTTAGCGGATGATGCTGCCGACAGACAACTGCTGAAAGCGGAAGTAAATTGCAGAATTATCTAATTATCTTTAAACCGGTTTGTTATTGGAATTTTGATAATGTTTTGGTTCTTCAGAATTGTCAATAGACCAAAGAATTAAATAGTTTTTGGATAAACTTTAAAGTTAAAACATTTTAGTTTGATCGTATTAGGATTGTTAAAGATGTAAAGAAATCTTCAATTTAATTTTGAATTCCCAAAAGGATTTTTAAAGAACATTACCAACTTTAAGTAGATTAACATGCCTAGACAAATTGCTGTGTTATCTCTGGATGCAATTTTGAGGGACTCAATTAGCGGCGCCAGGCGCTTGGGGCAAGTAAAAGGAAGATTGAACCTAGCGTCGTAAACGCTGTTATAGATATGGTTACAGTAGTCACATTTGGTTCGAAGGACCATAAACAAGTTTGCGATGGTAAATTGCCTTGTTATCTCTGTTTGGCAATACCAAAGCAGAGTTTGTGGACTATAATTAAACACCAGCAGAAGGGAATAACTATTTTCTGTGCCGCTACACACTTCGTCAGCATTCGTGGTGTATTATCCATTTTGATTTCGTTAAAACCTAAACAATGTCTATTCTTAGAAAAATTCTTAAAAAGATTACAATTTTATTAAGACTAAAAGTTATGATTATTCTTGTGACTCGGTCATAATTACGTATTGAGGTATACAATTATTTGAATTTTCATATTAATCTTTTAATTTGCCAAATAATTATTCGAGGTTAATAGTTGATCGGTTAAAAAAAATATTAAAGGAGAAAGCTAAAGTAATTTTCAGGCAAGAATATTCCGATAAAGCTGAGAATGATTTTCGGGCAAGCGTTGGATGGTTTAATAAATTTAAAAAGCGGCATGGAATTCGCCTTTAAAAAATTAGAGACGAGATTTTATCCAGCGACACTAATTCAGTCACTCCTTTTATTCACAGACTTCGTGCTAAAATCGCAGAAATGGGCCTAGTGGAATCTCAAATATATAATGTCGACGAGACTTGGCTATATTACCGCTGCCTGCCAGATAGAACATATGTTTCAGCTTCCGAAAAAACTGCTCCGGGACACAAAATCCAAAAAGAAAGAATTTATATCTCACTTGGAGCAAATTTTGATGGTTCCTGTAAGTTGTTGCCATTGGTTACTGGAAAAGCCAAAAATCCAAAGTGTTTAAAAAAATTTAACAACATTACGGTTTTTCAAAAAATGCTTGGATGACATCTCGGATCTTTTATGACTAATTTCATAAGATCTTTATTAATGAAGTATGTAAGTGCAAACATTATTTATACATACATATTTCTAAGTTCCATAATTCTAAAATATTTTTTAATAGGTCATTCGTTTTTCCGAAGAAAATAATTCGCCTCCAAAAGCCATTTTACTTATTGACAACTGCTCCGTCCACTCACCCATTGAGGCAATGCAAAGCGAAGATAGAAATATAGTGGCGTCCTTCTTTCCACCAAATGTTACAGCAGCGCTGCGGTCCATTTGATTACATAAGTTTAAATTTTATTAAAATTTATGACCAAAGACCGGAATTTCATGCAAATGCATTTTTTTTTATTTTACTCCTAGAACAGAGTATACTAAATATTTTTGCGAATTAGAGAATTTGCTTTAAAATGGCATCGATTTGTTAGTGCATATTTATGCATGTTTTTGCATATTTTGCAATAATTTTGCATATTTTTGCATCATATTTAGTACAATATTCTAATTTAAAATAATTTTTTGTGTAGAAAAAAATAATTCATATATATATTGTTTAGGATCGACCTATTAATCCACCTAGCCCTCGTACAAATGTCCTTCTAAAATAGGGTTTTCAGCTTATTAATAACACCAAACTGTGTTCTTATAAAATTTGTACGTTCTTTTATATCTCTAATAACCCACTTATTTAACATATTAATATTTATTGGTTATTTCCCTGAAATTTAAAGAAAATCTTATATTATACCTTTGTTAAAATCTTGAAGCAGATCCAACGATTCCAATTATAGCGGTAATATTAAATTAGGTATTATACCAAAACTTTTCGAAAAGATAGTTATTGAAATCAAGTTGTTTTTTATCTTTCCCCATTCCAGCATGGATTGAGAAAAGAATGTTCCACTACCTCTAACCTTTTGGAGTTCTCAACCTCAGTTTTAACTGCATTTGATTTCGGTTTCTAGACAGACACAATGAATACAGATTTCAGTAAAGCTTTCGATAAAGTAAATCACGATCTCCTATTGTTCAAATTGGATAAACTCGGATTTTCTAATGTTTGCTTTAAATGGATTTCTACAAACTACAATTTTATGTATATCGAAAACCATTCCTGTTTTATCCGGTGTTCCGCAAGGTAGTCATCTCGGCCCCTTATTATTCCTAATACTTTGTATTAAGAATTCTAGAATATTAATGTATGCTGAATATAGAATATTAATGTATGTTCCAAATCTAGTGAATATTTTCCGAAGATTTATTATTTTATTATTTGTATAAATTTATAAGGATCATTTATGTTTAAAAATTTTTTGCAATCAATCATAAATTAATTGTTGGTGATTTAAAAACAAAATACATTCCCTTGACCAACTTTGAAGGTCCAACCAAAGCACCGCCGCCCTGTTAGGTCTCTGTGCAACAGAAAACACCTCAGCTTTGACCATGTGAAATATTATTCAGATATCTTTAACGGGTTATAAGTTACAGAATTATTTCTAAAAAAAAAAACGATTTGGAACCACTGTAACCTTTGAAGTACAACTTATTTCATTCTGAGAGCAATATTTTTTATGCTCTAGATTTTTCACTCGTACGAAAATAGGATATATTTAGTTATTTATAATACCTTTAAGTAATTGAAATTACAATTCTTCGCCCCAAATGCTATACTTCTTGCAATTTCATTTTTACCTCTTTAAATTGTTTTATTTCATATTCAGAAATATTATTTTATTAAATAAATAAAACAAAATTAATACTTCTAATACAATATTATGTTTATTTCATGGATTCTGAAAAAAAAAAAAATCTATTACTTATATTCTCCAGATTTGGTTATATCCATAAGATGAAAAATAATGCATTTGGTACGTTATTATTTCAAGGGGGATATTAGTTATCATTTACGCGAAATGTGGCATCACTGATTTCCCATACACCCCTAAGGTATGCAATATAAATTATAAATTCAAAAAGCAATGACTTTCAAACTATATTGTCAGTTAACTTCAATTAGATTATTCGATGCTTACAAAAACAAAGTGTTTTATTGAACAGTGTTGCCGTTTTAGTTATTTTTAATCAAAATTGGTTATTTTATTTTCTATTTTTCTCCATTTTCGTTATTTTTTCTTTAGCCAAAATTTTATTTTTGTAAACTAGATTTAAAATACTTGGCCAAGAATAAAATGAAGATCAATATGATTTTTTGCAAAAAATTTATCAACTGGCTGCCCAGATCGTCTGATATTAAACCTTTGGATTTCTTCCTTTGGAGTTATATGAAGTCAAAAGCATTTTTCAATAACCATCACGATTCAAAACTTTGAAGCAAACATTACTTGCGTAATTGTCGTAATTGTTACTAACGTTATATAGTAATGCTGTAAAGTATGATCGAATATTAGACCTTTCGAATGTATGTATAATACTATGTTCACGTATACGTGTTTTTTGAAAAACATTTGGTTTTTTCATTAAACACAAACATTTGAATTGTTTTTTCATATATTTTAATTCATAAAAACAACTCATTTTGAAATGTTTAATTATTTAATAGCTAAAAAAAACATGATAATTTTCCATACAAGGAAGAAACTTTTAGTATTTTTATAAGCACCATTGTTCTAAACAATTAAATTTTGAATATATTTATCTTTTGAGGACTTTCGACTTATATAAAAAAAAATTATTAAGAGTTGAATATATGAAAATGATCTCAACGTTTACATAAATAATTTAAAAATTTTAATTTTGGTTATTTTTTCCAATTCGGTTATATTTTTAAAAAATTTGGTTACCGTGCCGTGCAGCACTGTTACTGAACATTTAAATCTATATCGAATAATTTTAATTACACAAAAATTTATTTGGCTTATTTAAATAGAAGAAAAATTCTTCATATAAAAATAAATTTGTAATAACATTATTTATTATTTATTTATTTTTATTATTATTATTATTATTATTATTATTATTATTATTATTACTTATTATTTATTATTATTTATTATTAAAAATCCAGTCATAAACTGATATAATTTTAACCAAAATCGTAACGTTAACAAATCAAAAAAAAATTATTTGTCACAAATTTTCCCAATTTTATTACACTTTAAATTGCATTTCTTTCACTACCCCTTAAAAACAGAACAATATTTTTACCACCAAGCAAAACTGGAATGCATTGTTCTCACCACCCGCTTACAAAATATTTAATGTATTTTTTTACAAAAGCACAAACATGAACAAAAATAAAAAAATAAAAAAAAAACTGGAATGAAATAAATTACAAAATCATTGTTGAGACATGGCGTTATAAGGGTTGTAAGAGTATTAATTTCAACATTACCAGAAAATTGTTCATTACATTGATATTTTTTTCTTATTCAGTCTACGGCAGACGCGGATCCACGGGGGGAGAGGGGTTGGATAAGGAAATTTCGCACCCCAAATAAAAATAAGAATTATTTTGGAAAAAATTATTTTGTCATAAATAGAAAAAGGAATGATGAATTTATCTTCAAAATTGTCTATCCAAAAATTGACATCGTCTTTCGAAAATGTTTAAGTAAATCAATAGGTTTAAAAAATTGGCACTTGTCTCATAAAAAATATAGGATATGCACATTTTTAATTATTTTTATTTCACTTTTTTTAAATAGAGTAATTCCATTTTAAATTTAAAAAAATGTGATCCTTGGTTACCTATTTAGATAAAAATACGGAGGCATGTAAAATGAATTTTTCTCATTTTTATTTTGAGAACTATGGCAACTCTATAGCTTTGAAGGTGATTAACATATTTATTTAAATGGCTATAACTCTTGTTATATAAAAGATATCAAAATATTTTTTTGCAGTGGATTTGTCAAAGCTTGTATTTTAAGATGCCATATAAAAATTTTGAAAATATTTTTATTAACATATTTTTTGTAAGAATTTGTAAAGTGACGTTCATCTTTTATTTTTTTGTATATATTTTTTTTTTGGTAGGAAGCCTTATAGGTATACTTGGTACAGAGAAAATTTCAGAAAGGTCAAAATTTTTAAATTTAAAATGGAATTACTCAATAACTACACAACATATTTATGAATTTTTTTTTTAATGTTAAATTCTTCTAATAATAAATAATTTTATAATTTCATTTATTTGTAATAAGTTTCCGCAATTCCAATTTTACATAATTTCTTTAAATTGAAGCTTAAATTTTACGGACCATACAATAAAAAATGTATATTTCGATAAAATATAATTTGTCTAAGCACTAGTTTTATCAGTTAATGAAAAATATATTTTGTTTTATAAATCAAAATCTATTTAAAACTTTTTACAAAAAGCGCTTAAGTAACAACACAGAAAAAGTTTTCCCCCATTTTTTTTCATAGAAAATATAATATTTATCGCAAATATCCTTAAATTATGCAGAATGAAAATTTGCGTATTTTGAGACAATTTTATTCTGGAAGCTTAAAAAAAGATTAATTGAAAATATGCATAATTTTGATTTTCTTAAGAATATAATAAAAATAATTTGATAAAGTTTTAAATTTTTAAATAATCATTTGAGTAATTTAATGATTTGAAAGATTGACGTCTCATTTTATTGTAAATGAAAAAGCATTTTAAATTTGATCAGCTGTATGTAAAAAAAAATTTAATACAGCTTTACAAACCATTGTTAAGTAAAATTTCTTAAAGTTATATGCAAGAACAATCGTTAGCTTAAATA
Organism: Protocalliphora azurea; assembly: GCA_932274085.1. Classification (NCBI taxonomy): domain Eukaryota; kingdom Metazoa; phylum Arthropoda; class Insecta; order Diptera; family Calliphoridae; genus Protocalliphora; species Protocalliphora azurea. The sequence goes on from OW026523.1 coordinate 21,114,314, forward strand.
TAACAAATGCATTTTAAATATTATAAAGTAGGGATACATGAAATCTACCTTAAGCGGCATTAGGATAAGTTTCATTCTTTATTTATGTTTGACAAAGAATAGTCGCTTGGACCCTGCCATTTCAAAATTCTATACATTCCTTCTTCTCTAGATCATCATGTTTAATTATTACAGATGAAATATTTATCCTAGATAAATAAATAAATGTACTTAAAGAAATAACAAAAATATAACAAATATTTTTGATGTAAATTCAATCAAAGCAAATCAAATAAAATCGTTATTCGAATATTTATGTTATTTATAACAGAAAATTAACAGTGTTTATTATTTTAAATTTCTTGCATTTTTCTTATTTTTGTCTTGTTTACTAAAACTGTGTTAACATTTGGCAAATATTTGATTAAAATTGCGTGACCACTAGTTTGATAAAAATACTGTTTGCCGTTATTTGATATTGTAAATTTTTTGTAAGATAAAACAGCGTCAAATTAAATTCAATAAAATATCAGCTATGATTAGTGATAAATAAGAAATGTTTTCCCATTAAAAAAAAAAAAAATTAGGAAATATTTTATATAGTGGTTATGTCATTTTGGTCAAATATTTGACTAGTGTGAACGTACCTTAAGTTATAATAATATTTGAAATAAAATTTTAGAGTGAATTAATTCTATGCTTAAACAACAAAAAATTTTCTTATAAATGTGAATAACCGAAAGAATTAGTATTCGATAGTTTACAGCTTTAAATATAAAGAGGGAAATAAAGTACAAGTGTTGCCGTTTTCAAAATTCCAAAACTTTGTATTTTAAAGCTGTATTTGTGCATACATTTTCTTAACAAAGGTTTGTTAGGCTCAAAGTGTTGGGTAACTAATGTGTACTTGAAAGCAAAATTAAGGGTTTTTTCTTTTTTTCATACGGCTGGATATCTTTAATGTTAAAGAAAAATTTTCAAAAATTTACATCATTACCGAAATTTTTAAATAGAAAATCAAATTTAGTTAAAAAATATATAATAAATTACTTCTTATTTGTAGTAAATAAAAGAGATTTAAATAAAGTTTAAAAGTTACTTTTTTTGTATTCAAAATAGACTTAAAATTTAGGTAACTACGAGATCTTTAGTGCACTAATTATTAACAAAAAGTTTTTTTTATAAAAAAAAAAAATAAACAGGTAAGAAAGCTATAGTTCAAGCACGACCATATAATACCTCACGCCATTGTGTTTGTCCACCAAAATTCGTGGGGTGGGGGTGGTTTTATATTAGACATGGGGACAATTGTGGACCGATACTTTTACTAAGTGTAAAATAAATATACGAACATAGAATAATACGTTAATACTAACATTTATATGAATTTATGCACTTTAGGATGATTCCCGAAAGTGGGCTTATATGGGAGCTATGGTAAATTATGGAGCGATCCTCACAAAATTTGTCACTGTGATTTCTAGTTATATAAAACTTATTTGTGTCGAATATAAATTTGAAGGTTTTATGTGGGAGCTATGGTCAATTATGGACCGCTCTTGGACTTGGACTTAATTATACTGAATTTCATTAAAATATTGCTATATTTAAGGCATTTATGATCATTAAACGCCTATTCTGGGAGGACATTTGTATGGGGGCTAAGTGAAATAATGGACCGATCATAACCAATTTCAATAGGCTTCGTTTTTGTGTCATGAAAGTCCTACATGACAAATTTCATTGAATTAGCTTCAAAATTGCGAGCTGTCCAGCCAGCCAGACGGACGGACGGACATCGTTAGATGGTCTCAGAAAGTAATTGTGAGTCGACAGGTATACTTTAAGGTGAGTGTTGGATGAATTTTTTTCTGTGCGTTGCAAACATTAGCACAAACGCATAATACCTAAACCATGTCATGAAAGTCCTATGTGCCAAATTTCACTGAATTATCTTCAAAATTGCGACCTGTAATTTGTGCAGAAGGTTTACAGGGACAGCTAACCGTCCAGACAGACGGACGGACATCGTTAGATCTACTCAGAAAGTAATTGTGAGTCGATAGGTATACTTTAAGGTGAGTGTTGGATGATTTTTTCTGTGCGTCGCAAACATTAGCACAAACGCATAATACCTAAACCACCTATGGTGGTGTAGGGTATAAATAATGTAAAAAATTTGATCGCCACTTATCAACTTAAATTTTTAGTCATTAAAATCTTGTACATAATTTTGGATTTTTTAAAACAAAAAATAAATAAAGAAATATTAACCTTCCCCCCCCAAACGCTTTTGCAGCATCCGCTCCTGGTCTACGCGCTGCAAATGCTTTTGATGCCCTCAGAGACTGCTTAAGGGGATGGGATGGTTTGTACACAACCCCCAACTCGCAGAAAATGCAATTTGCCATGTGGGCTGTATGCCATTTTGGTTGTGGTGTTTGGGGTATTAAAAGAATTAAACGATTTATTTAAAAAACAATACAAAAACACATGTTTTCTACAAAGTAAATGTGAAGTTAAGGAAACAAATCAAAGAAATCAATGCACACTAAATGTAAAAATAAACATTATTTAGAGGAATGGGTTTAAATCATACATGGGAATTTTTCATTGAGCATTGAATTTCCATTAACATTATTTGAAAATAATGATAATGTAAAACAAATTAATTACCATTTAATGATAGTGATTTTTTTTCAATTATAATTTTTTAAATAATGGCAATGAAATTACGAAAAGATGCTCAAATACTAATTATAATTACTGAAAAAAGCATTGTTTGTATAAAGAAACATTTTTCTCAAATATGTTTCTAATACTACTAAATTAATATTTTAAATAATATTTTTAAAAATTAGGCAAAAATATATACCAAATAGAGGAGTAAATTGGTACAAATTGCATATAATTAAAAAAAATAAAAAGTTTGAATTGTACCAAAAATTACGCTAAATACTGATAATAAATTTATTATTATTTGATCATTATTTAATGATAATGATTTTGTTTTTTTAAATAAATTATTAATGAAAAGATATCATTAAGAAGCATTACCATTATTAAAAGTAATGGTAATGCAAAAAATTATAAGTACCATTATTTAGTTTAATGGTAATGAAATCAGCAATTAGTCGATTTAATGAATTACTCCCATATATGGCTTAAATAGCATTCAATTGCATTAAATTGAAATTTAATATTTTTTTCGTTTCTCAAAAAAAAAAAAAAAAAAAAAAAAAAAAAACAAAATATATACGTTTGAGAATTTCATTGACAGTTTCAAGTGTCCCCTTTCAAGTGTTTCCTTGGTTTCATGTGTTTTTAATACGCTTTAGTATAAAATTCAATAGCAATTGTTTTAAATCAGTGAAGAGTTGACATTTAGCTTACCAGGAATTAATAAAAGTACTTAATTAATATTCCTTATAATCCTTGGAAAATAATTTATCATACTTTAAGGATTTCAATTTAAATGTTGTACTGGGATTTCTGCGCATTTCTTCACTTGCCTACTAAAGACAGGCAATAGCCTACCTTAATTTTCTGATAATTCAGCATTAGACCACGCTTCAAAATCTGATGTAAGAAAATTTATCTTACCTAGAAAGAAAAGAAAAAAAAATAAAATATTATTAAAGAGATTTATAGATTATATTTAATACTAACATCTTTATTTTTACTCTCCTATCTGTATAGACTTTATATAGTAGAAATTACAAACGTTATTTTTGTCATGAATGTTTAATTGCCTCATATGCAGAATAAGTAGCTTTGAATGTATTTAAGTGAAAAAGGAAAATATCTTTTAGGAATTGCTGACATTTGATAATTTAGAATTGAACAACAAAAAAAAAAAAAAATAATATTTTAAGAGCATATTCTTTAATTTTAAGGACATATTTTTTATTGTGAAAGCATTTTTTATGCACATAAAACAATTTTTTAGAGCACATTTTTGATAGCCCTGATTAACACAAATCATAGAACGCAAAACTCGTGCTAGAAATATCTTATTATGTCAATAAATATTTAGGAAATTTTCTAAATTGTTTCGCGATCTTACCTCGGTAATAAACAAAAGAACATAAATATTTAAAGATTGTTTTATGACAGTTTAACAAAATGGTCCAACATTATATAACTTATTTCGCATATTGCTGTGCAAAATACTTTGGTAATTAATTTAAGATTTAAACTGAAATGATAATTAAATTTACCATGCTTCTTTGAAACGTGATATTTACAAAATAAACAAGAAGACTAATTAAAAAATAACTGAGACTACCTTGATAACAAGGCTTTTTTTCATCTATTGAATATTTTTACGTACTTCTTAAAGTTTTCATTACTTTGAGAGAATCTAGAAAAACTAAGATTCCTAAGCTCAAAAACTTGAATGTCATAATTTCACAGATATACATGATCTTTCTAATTCAGTTGCACAGTGCTCCCAAAACAATTTTTTTTTCTTTTTGGAAATAATTCTGTAACTTGTGAACCGTTTAAGATATTTAAATAAAATTTCACATAGTCTCCAGACCATGACCCAAAAAACTAATAATTTTCATTTAAATATATTTTTGAGAAATAATATTAATATTTGAACTTTATTTAGGTATTCTAATATAATTTTTGCACAATATAGATAAACTTGTTGTAAAATCAGCGAATTAAAAAACCTCCCAGTTTCTCGTACCAAAATACCCGGGGAAAACTTGTTTCAAAAATTTACTGTTTCTATAAAAATTATCACCCAGCCTTTGTAAAAGGCGTGGCTCACAAAATATTTTTTATGTGTTTAACCAACATATGGGGTACATAGCCAATATATTTTTTTGTTGATCTCGGCTTTAGACATTTGAGAATTTTACAAAAAAATTTTAAAAACTTTTTCAAAATTGACAGAGTTTGGAAAGGGCTTGGGTGAAAATCATTAACCAAAGCGCCTCCGATTTTGCTTTACACGCATTTACGTTAAGATTTCTTTTGAAAGCACTACAAAAATTTTGTAGTACGGAAAAAAAAGAATATTGCCAACTTTTTTGGAAAAAAACTACAAATGTGATTTTTTTTTTTTAATTTTCTCTTTAGATTAATATAACTTTTTATTGGATGGATATATTTATATGATTCTTGCAGCAATATTATTTAGAATTTTGTTGGAAATCCAGTGGATATTTTCAAAAAATATTGGAGCCCAAATTAAGGCCCCAAAGTTTAAAAAACTTCAAAAAACGAGGTCAAAAAAGAGGGTAAAATTAACTTCGATCTAAACATCTTTTGAAATAAAGGAGATAACATACATATGTAAGCATGTTTTTGTAGAGACTTTTTACATTCAAGTAATAAATGCATTTTTGGCGAATTTTTAAAAAATATTACATATCCGAGTGGAGGTCTACACTATTCCCCCATGATCCGCTAGAGGCCTGTGCTCCTCCAACTTAAAAACACCTCAGCTGTGACCGTGTAAAATTTTATTTAGATATCTCCAACGGTTTACAAGTTACAGAATTATTTCCAGAAAAAGCGCTTTGGGACCACTGTGCATTGGAGGTATTTCGCATAAATAATATAAACAAATTTCAAAGGATTTTTGATCTTATTTAAATGAATAAACTTAATGGTTCAATTCCATATAAATACTACGAATTTTTTACAATGTTAATAATAAACTTAATTTAACGATTATTATTACATTTATGGCCAAATCTTAAGTCAATTGACTCATCTGAAACTTAAGGAAACAACTTTATTATTCATACAACTACCAACAATTAAAACAAAAATTATTTTATTTGTATGCAAAGTAATTTCGCACATAATTAAATTTAAATAAGAATATAAAAATAAAAAAAAATAATAATAAAAATATTTTTAGCATTTATATACTAAAAACGCACTTTTATTTAAATATTTTAAAAAAAAATGTAAACATATGCAAAATTATAATTAAAATGATATACGCGATTTAGCAGTTGATTAAACATGGATTTGTTAGACAAAATATAAATTAAAAACGAAAATATAAATGCTCAAGTTGTATTTAATTATTGAAGATTTCAGAGTCACTTAAAGATTTTAATACAACCAGTTATAGGTACTACGAATGAATGTGAATACCTACATAATAATTAAGTTTAATTTATGGTTTACACCATTTCCAATAAAAACTATGGAAAATGTGAGCCATGTTTTATGTATAGTTTTACTACGAGTATGAAGTTCAGATAATTTTTATTGGCATAATTTTCATTATCTTTATGTGAAATATGTAAAGTGCCTTTAAAATACCCAAGATATCATGAATTTTGGCATAAGTTATACTGGGATTTTTAACACAAATCTTTCAATGTAGCACGCTTAACCCTTTAGTGTACCATGATGCACTACTACTACTACTACTATAACTACTTTTAAATGTTATTACGAGGGCGGATCAATAAGTCCGTGACTTTTTGAACTTCCCTCGTAGTTATATGAAATGCAACACTATTCCCATCAAGTATCACCTGTTAATAGACTACTGTCAAATTTTTACTTTGCGTAAAAAATTGCATTTTTCGAGGTCCTTAAAATAGGCATATGTTTGCTTAATAATGTCATCGTTGGAGCTGAATCTCTCTCCACCGAGCCATTTCTTTAGGGGTGGAAATAGGAAGTAGTCACTAGAGGCTAAATCTGGGGAATATGACGGTTGAGGTACCAGTTCGTAGCCCAATTCATAGAGTTTTGCCGTTGAGACTGCACACGTGTTTATGGTCAATTAAGAGCAAACGCGGCACCCATCTTGCAGACAACTTTCTTAAACCCAGCTGATCATTTAAAATCGAAACCACAATGCCATATGAAATGCCTATGGCATCAACAATCTCACGCATTTTTACTCTTCGGTTTTGAAAAACAATTGAAGTGATATGAAAGTCTTCCTAATATGCAGATCCTTTCTATGTATCACATAGATATATGGAACCATTTCTCTAATATTTTCCAATTCTGCTAATAGCTTCGGTATAGTATAATAGTTGCTATTAGTCATTCTTCCACGATAATAAGGCAGATATGGTCCACACTTTAACCGTAAATGACCATATCTAAATCTTAACAATAACCGCAGATTTCCAATGTAGAGGCAAATTTTTTAACACAACATCAAGCGCAATTTATTCAAGGACCTTTCAATATCTAAAGATCTATAATATGCTTTCACCCTTTTACACCAAAAGAAAATTTTGATAGGAAATGGTGTAAAGCATAAAATTTTCTGAACAATTAACATAAAGATGTAGAAAAAGAAATGGTAAAAAATAAAACAAAACATTTATAGAAAAGCCATTAAAACAATCTGACGGTCATCACCTGCTGTAGCAGTAACAGCGATTAGCAAAGGGCATAAGATAAACTTGAGAATTAGAGTTCCAAAAACAAGCATAAAAATATTTGTTAAATAAAAGTCTTACTTACGCACATGCATACGTTTAACACACACACAACAAATTTTAGCATTTGCTTGGATTAGTTACTTGATCAGAATTAAGACAAACAACATTTATTCGTAATATAGAAACGGTACGATCAAGACGAGCGTGCGCTAATAAAGCTTGTGCCGGTAAAACAAAAAAAAAAAAAAAAAAAAAATTAAAACGTTATATATTTAAAAAAGTGATAACAACTTAAAAGGGTTAAAGACCGTCAAGAATGTTTAGAATTTTATTATTATTTGTAGGCCTGCTGCAGGTCATTTCAGGTCAACAGATTGCACAACAAACGCTAAACTTGGGCCTGACTAATATTTTTAAACAAAATCGCTATAATGATGGTAAGAACTATTTTTGGGGGGCAAAAATTATTGTTATTGAATACTAATTTTAATAAACACCTACAAATTAAAATTAATATTTTCGCTTTGTTTACTTTAGCACCCCAACAAAATGCAGAATATGATTTTATAATAGTTGGCGGCGGACCAGCTGGTTGTGTGTTGGCTAATCGTTTGTCAGAGAATCCCAACTGGCAAGTGTATCTTATTGAAGCGGGTGGTTTAGAGGGTATAATACATCAAGTGCCTGCATTGGCAGCCTTTTTACAAGCTACTCACTCCAATTGGGGCTACAAATCGGTGCCACAAAAGGCTTCTTGTTACGGTATGACCAACAATGAATGCGCCCTGCCGCGTGGTAAAGTCTTGGGTGGTACGAGTTCCATTAACTTTATGATCTATAACCGTGGCAACAAAAGGGATTTCGATAGATGGGCCGAATTTGGCAATGAAGGCTGGTCTTACAAGGATGTTTTGCCCTATTTTCTCAAGTCGGAAAATGCTCAATTACAAGGTTTGGAATACTCGCGTTATCACAATCATTCTGGTCCCCTACATGTGGAGGATGTACGCTATAGATCGAAATTTATACATGCTTATGTTAAGGCTGCCCAAGAGGCCGGTCATGCCAAAACGGATTATAATGGTGAGTCACAATTGGGTGTATCGTATGTACAGGCTAATACGTTAAATGGTCGAAGACATAGTGCCTTTTCAGCCTATATAGAACCCATTAGACATTTAAGAAAAAATTTACACATTGTGACATTGGCTCGTGTCAACAAAGTCTTAATAGATCCCCAGACTAAAAAGGCATACGCAGTAAGAGTATTACATCGCAATACCTTGTATACCATAACAGCTCGCAAGGAGATTATTTTATCAGCTGGGGCTTTTAATTCTCCGCAAATATTAATGCTTTCAGGCATAGGACCGCGTGATAATCTACAAGCCATTGGTGTGCCAATAGTCAAAGAATTACCGGTAGGAAAATTGTTATATGATCATATGTGTCACTTTGGTCCCACCTTTGTTACTAATACCACGGGACAAACCATCTTTACCTCTCGTCTAAATGCCAATATCGTTAAATCTTATGTCACCGGTGATGCTAGTACAGTACTTTCATCCATAGGTGGCGTAGAGGCTTTAACATTTGCCAAAATACCCAGTTCGCGTGAGCCAGCCGATATGCCTGATGTGGAATTTATTAATGTGGCTGGCAGTTTAGCCTCCGATGAAGGTACCGGTCTCACTAAAGGAGCCAACTTTAAGCCCGAAATTTATAATAAAGTGTACAAACCTCTGGCCGATTCCCAAGAAGATCACTTCTCTTTTCTCATAATGCAGTTTCATCCCAAATCGGTTGGTCGTTTATGGCTACACAATCGAAACCCTTTGGAATGGCCACGCATTAATCCCAAATATTTCCACAACACCAAAGATGTAGAATTTATATTGGAGGGCATTAAAGAAGCCATACGCATTACACAAATGCCCTCAATGCAACGGGTTGGTACACGTTTACACAATATACCAATACCTGGTTGTGAAGGTCATAAATTTGGCTCTGATGACTATTGGCGCTGTTCCATACGTGTCATGTCGTATACATTACACCATCAAGTGGCTACTTGTCGCATGGGACCCGCTAACGATAGCACAACTGTAGTTAATGCAAAACTTCAAGTTCACGGTATTAATGGATTGCGAGTTGTTGACACTAGTATCATACCATTCCCACCAACTTGTCATACGAATGCAGCTTCGTTTATGATTGGCGAAAAGGCAGCTGATATGATACGTTCGGTGTGGTCATAAGATAGTAAGAAAAGCAGCACGAGCAGATGATAAGCAAAGTTGTAAAGTAAGATTTAGTTTTTAAAGAATTTAGTTTATTAAGGTTTTATTTAACTCATATGCATGTACAAACAAAGCAACGTATGTGGAATAAAATTGCTACAAAATTTTAAGCGCTGGTTAATAACAGTGTATTTACTTATGATAACGATCTTTTAACATCAATTTTGGATTTCTTTTCATATTATGTAACGTGATTTTGTCGTTGACTGATGTAGTTCACTTGTGTCCAAGGTCGACTTTCTGGATCCACGAACCTTAAGTGATAACACAATTAGTTTACCCTTTCTGGGAGTCAAATATGCAGGGTATCTTTATTTAATAATTTTAAATATAATAATTTAGTTATTGGCAACAATAAACTATAATAAATATTTTGTGTTAGATAAATTACTAGCAGCACGATGATACGTAGGGATTCAGTCGGTTACTTCTCAGGTAATTCGGATTCCAATACTGGTAGATGTGGGTTGAAGATTCGGATATTATGCAAGCAGGATCGTTTATGGTGCTAGCACTAGATGCCGGGTTGAAGATTCGGTTCCCTCGGGCACTATGCAGTAGGCCGAATAGTTTATAATACTTAGAGATATCTTAAATAATGCAATTCCTTAAAACTAGGTTACAAAATTCAGACTTAATCTAAAGAGAAAATGCCAACCAAAGTTGCTGTGCCGAAATAGTCAACTGAAGTTGCTGTGCCAAAACAGTCAACCGAAGTTGATCTAGAGGCAAACTTTTTAATACAGTCAACTGAAGTTGCTGTGTCAAAATAGCCAACTGAAGTTGCTGTACCCAAAACAGCCAACCGAATTTGCTGTGCCAAAACAGTCAACCGAAGTTGCTGTGCCAAAACAGTCAACTGAAGCTGCTGTGCCCAAACAGTCAACCAAAGTTGCTGTACCGAAATAATCAACTGAAGTTGCTGTGCCAAAACAGTCAGCCTTTTTGTGTTCGAGATAGTCAACCGAAGTCGCTGTGCAAGGTATCCCCCTGACGCTCGAACGTGATTCGAGTACCAGAGAAACAGTGGCTGATTTCACAATATCAGATGCCTTGGGAATAAGGCACCTGTTTTGGTTTTTGTCAAATTCTTCTATCGCTCGAATCGCCACTACTTCATCCAACCTTAGAATACTTATGTGAAAAATTCCATAAACTGAATGAGAATTATTAATTCTCTATAATCATAATGCAAATATGATGGTTGATAGCTAAGGTAAATACGTTCATGTATTAGTGTAAAATAATGTAGTTACAGGTGAGTAAAGGAGAGGAATGTTCTTGGAATGCAGACATGTAAAAGAACGTAATGAATATAAATATTATACTTATGTACAAGTTTAACTAGATATTAAACTTTAATACAATTATTGTGAAAGTTTTATTAAAACCGGACTTTTAGTTTCTTCAAAATGTTAAAAAAAGTAGAACCACCTTAAAAAAAATATTTGTAATTTTTTTGGATTATTTCTTTATATATACATCACCACAAAATAAATTATATTTTAACTTAGATGGCAAGGCTAGTCAAATAAAAAAAATTCGATAGATATAGACCCATTTATAGAGAAAGTAGACAAATTACAGCCAACAGTTTTTCGAAGAAAAAAATTTGTATTTGTCAATTCGAAGCGAACATTTTTGGAGAACAATTGTTAAATCTAAATTGACTTTAATTTTTTAATAATAGTATTCCTATGATAAATAAATTTTATCTTTGATTTTGGATGACTTTATGTTTTTTCATTATAAAGGGCAAATTTGCATGAAAATCGGAGTTATAGTTTCTTCAAAATGTTAACAAAAAAATAACTACCTTCAGCAAAAAATCTGTAATTTTTTGCATTATTCTTATATTTAACTCATATAAATTGATTTCGAAAAATTAAGGTCAAAAATTTTTCGAAAAAAATTTTTTGTAGATTAAAGTCAATTTGTGGCGAATTTTTAACTTTTCAAAATATGCAGTCAGTTTTTGATTAATTACGATTATATTAATCTGTGTCACGCAGAGGTGATGGATTTCATAAAAATAAATATTGAGGTATATTATCCAATAAAAATACAGCTTCTAAATTACTTTAACATATGGATATAACAACAGAATGGTTTTGAGGGGTATGAAAAATCTCTAAATTAAATTAGTGTTGAAATTAAAAATTTCCAAATAATTTTAAATTAAAATCGATTAATAAGTTTTAGACAAATTTAAATAGGGGAGATGTTGTAGCATTCTTTCGACAAAATTCCAAGGTAAACCAGGATATAATATCCGAATAACAGGTTCGGAAAGTTGCAATCAGTGTTGCCAGCAGTCGAGGCTAAATTCAACTTTAAAAAAGGTACAAAAAGGCTAAATATCCCAAAAATAAGACCGGAAAAGATAAAATTTTTTCTTTAATTTAAAAACCTACTTTTTTTCGTTCTTACTAGGTTTTTATATTTTTTAAAGATATTGCAACAAATTTAGAAATAAAACAGTAAAATAATTCAAATGAAAAATCGCAAAAAAAAAATCCCATGCAAATTTTGGTTATATTTCATATTAAAAATTATTTAATGTGATTTTTCGACATTTTTAAACTATAATTCCTTTTGATTAAGCATTTTTAGGTTTTAGGGTGACTTTTCGCTTTCATAAAAATTTGTTGAAATTATGTTTATAAATAATGTCTAGGGTTAATGATATTAGTACATTAACCCAGGTCTACAACTGAGATTAACGCTGATATAATATGTGAGACAAGTCCTGTTGAAGAGAGTAATTTTGTTTATATTATGTTAAATATTAAATAAGGGTTACACGTATTCTAATAAATCCTATAAGATATCATTATTTTCAGTCAGTCGCAGAATAAAATTTAACATTTTTATAAAAATGTTTTTTAACATGTAAAACAAACACTAAATGGAAACAATTTTACCTAAATTACTGTTTTTTTTAGTAATTTCCAAAATACACCTTCGCGCACACAAACAAACAATCTTGTATGTGTATTTTCTTGACAGTCCATCTTATAAGATAGTTGTGTAGAGAAATCTCATCACAACAGTCTCATAATATTTTTTATAATACTAATATTTGAATCTACACGTGATATAATTTTCTCAGAGAGCGAATTTGACACTCACTGACACAAAAATATTACATATTATGTTACGTCTAGACGGGCTGTTAGTTGTTCCTGATTTGGATAATGAATAATGCGGTGCGCAGGCGAATATTTTTGTTATATATAAATAATACAGATTTTTTTTTGCGCGAATAAATACACAAAAATGTTTAAATGAATAATTTTGTAAAAATAAAATTAGTAAAAGATAACAAGAAATTATTTTCATTGTTGTTGAAATTCTAACATTTTAGCCTTCTTAAGGGCAATTTTAAGAATCTAAAAAGGCTAGAAAAACGGCCAGAAGCTAAAACGAAAATTTTGAGGCTAAAAGCAAAATAAAAAGGCTGGATTTAGACTTAAGAAGGCTAAACTGGCAACACTGGTTACAATATCGAGTTTTTAAACTCATGATAAAAAACTCATACAAATGGGATCCACATATTGGACATATAAAACAACATAAGTTATCTTTTGAAACATAATATAAGATTTATGTTAATTTATGTTAAATTTTATTTCAATTTAATTCCGCATATGTCAGCAATAATATATGCATAAATAGAAAGTTATAGTTAAATAAAGTTTAGCGCTTTGTTTTATTTTTTCTTATATAAAAAGAATTTTAACTGTTCAATGAAATGACAAGAAATATATAATAGATAAAAATGTTAAAGCTATATAAGATTTATGTTAATTTTTGTCAAAGCTATATATATATATATATATATATATATATATATATATATATATAGTGTAGAATTAGCGAATCTATTGTACGTGATTAACTTTAACACTCTACCACAAACTAATGTTCTATACCCTGATCAACATTTTGAACAAAAAAGTTCTCAAGAAATACAATTTTTCTTTTAATTGCTTATTTACATATTTCATTATAAATGAATTTTAATATTTATTAAAACATTTTTTTTATAATATTTTTTAATCAAAATTTCACAAAATTTTTTTTATACCCTTCACCACAGGAGTAAACTGTATATATAAGTTTGACATTCTGTTTGTAATTTCAACAATTCAATTTTCGTCGAAAGCAAAAAACATTTCTGATCTTTAGATATATCATATATACATATATATATATATATATATATATATATATATATATATATATACATATATATATACATATATATACATATATATATATACATATATATATACATATATATATATACATATATATATACATATATATATACATATATATATATATATATATACATATATACATATATATATATATATATATATATATATATATATATATATATACCGACGGATGAGGATTCAGAAAATATAAACTTTTTTAAAATTAAAATTCATTGATAATGAAATATGTAAATAAACAATTAAAAGACAAATTTTATTTCTTGAGAACTTTTTTGTTCAAAATGTTGATCAGGGTATATATATATATATATATATATATATATATATATATATATATATATATATATATATATATATATACATAGCTTTAACAAAAATTAACATAAATCTTATATAGCTTTAACATTTTTATCTATTATGTATTTCTTGTCATTTCATTGAACTATCGCTTGAATCCTCCAATTCTATATCTAATAATTCCATTTGCTGCTCATTACTTTCCTTATGAAATTCTTCTTGAATCCAGTTGTTTATTTATATCAGCATTCGTGAAAAGATGTTCCCTACCAATATGAGCTACAAGTGTAGCAATAGTTGAAAGATCTTCCTTTTCTTCCTGAACTATATTTTGTAAAATATTTAAGGGCATGTTATCTTCTTCACTATGTATAACTTTTCCCATATTAAGAGATCTGTTTACACAACAAATGACATGAATAAACTGACAAAATTAAAGATCAAAATCATCCAAAAAGGTTAATATACCAAAAGAAGGGGATTTCCCTTTTTTGGTTATAGACTTTGTAATCAAATTAAAAAAAACAGATGTCGTGAAAATAGAACCCGTTTTCCGTAAACTGTTGCGATTATAGAACCTGCAATTTTAAAAATTAAGCCGTCGCGAATGCCGAACTTGCACTGTATTTGAAGGCCAATTGAACTTTTTTTATTACATTCCTGGCAATACTGGGGGGTTGTTGTGTATTTCGATTTGAAAGAAAATACTTTAGAATTTCAATGAATTTAGTTACAAAATTACCCCAAAGGACACAACTTTCAAGTGACAGTTGTAAAAATGGATTTCTTGGAAAAAGTAATATTAACTTAATCAAGTGTAAAGGAATTAATGAATACACCCAACATATTTTTGCCTGCAAAATGAGGATTGAGTAATATAATTTTTATTAAAGTTATATATTGTTTTATCGTTTACGGGTTTGAGAAGGGATCTCTTAAAAAAGGGGTCCCACTTCTATCTTAGACGTCGTTTTTAAGTGAAAAACAGAGTATATTTAAAACAAAAAAACAAAAAAAACTTTTACTTGTTACCACGATCTCCTTTTGTGAGCAATTTTGATAAAATTATTATTTTTGCTTAAGTTCAAAAATATTGTTCAAAAACATTTCTTGAAGCAAGTGTACACCTAATAAATAAAACTTATTATATATACAGGAATCACAAATTCAATTCAAATCATAGCCTTCCTGATTAATATTAAAAGAATTCCTTATTCAAATGACACACGAAAAAGTACCACAGAAATACAGGCCTTTAAATAGATGCATAATTTTAGTATAACAAAATATGTATATTTTTTATTTCTTCAGGTTGCGCAAAAAATTATTTTTTTCTGAACTTTAGTTTAGGTGATATACTTAATTCAGGTTAAAATTCATAAATTCATTATAATTTTTATAAGAACGGAACATTATAAAAAAAAATTATACTAATAAATTTATGAAGGGTATTAAACATTCTGGACAACTGCATAAAACTAAATTTTTTTGTAGGGGGTTTTACTGGTATTGTTGACAATAATCAAGGTTAAAAAAAACATTAAACATAGTAAGTAAATAAAGTTTGGTTTTTAAAAGATGTTGAACTAAAGTATACTTTTTTGAATTGCAGCGTCATTTTGCACATTCACATCTGTTTGGTGGTGTCTTGTGGTACAAGTTTAATACTTAAGTAAAATACGGTAATTAGTTAAACTGGTGTAGTGTTTGCAAACACAAAAGTTTTATAATGAAACAGAAAAGAATTTTATGTTCTAGGAGATTTTTGAATTAATTAGAATACTAATCATATGCAGTTTGCACAGTGGGGCAGAATCGAAAGTTTTTGGAAATATATCTGTAACTTCTAATCTCAGTTTTGCAAAAACCAGGTACAGTTTTTTAAATACATAGCCCTATGTTTTCATTCGATATTGTAAAATGCGTTTGTTTTTTTATTAGTTAAAGAACAAAATTATCTAACGAATAAAATTCGATATTTCTACTGTGTCCAAAAGTAAACGATTTTGAAATTGAAAATTGCAAAAATTATGATTTTTTTTTTTTTTTTTGACTGAAAAAGTGTCTCTCTCAAGTAAAATTATTTTTAATAACATATACAAATTATATACTTTTCTGAAAGGTATCTTTACAGATATGATTCTAGAATTAAAAACAAGCCCAAACATTCAACATACCCTCCCGCATTTGAGCTATTTTATATCAAAATTTTAACTTTAGCCTATATGTTTTAAAATCCCAAAGTTTGAATCTACAAACAGAATGCAGTTTCGGAAATTCTAATATGTTCCAAAGAGTTTGCCAAAGGCTTTTTCCAGAACTGTAACAAATGTGACCTTTATGGACAAATTTCAAAAAAATTCCATTTTTGGGATTCTTTTTACAAAAATCTTAAATTTGTTTAAATTTTATTATTTTTAACGATAAATTTCTGATTCCGAAAATCCAAATAACTATGGACTCCATTTTTTTTTTTTTCAAATAAATACCTTTAGCTAACTGACTTAATAATCTCTTATAGAACCAAAACTACGCTTTCGGATTTTTGAAATTAATATAAAATTTTTATAAAAAATTGTTTTTTGGAGAAACTATAAATATTTTACCTCTAATAAAATCTTTATGTATTAAGATATCCTAATAAAATTTTCGGTGATTATTGACCTTATCATTTGAAATCGTAAAGTGTAGAAAATATTAAGATTTTTTTTTAAAAGGAATCTCACAATTCTCAATAAACCGGCAGAAAACACAAAAATGGAATTTTTTTGAATTTTGTCTATAAAGTCCACATTTGTTACAGGTCTGGAGAAAACGGTTGACAAACTCTTTGAAACACATTACAGTTTACGAAACTGCATTTTGTTTGCAGATTCATGCTTTGGGATTTTATAACATGTAGGCTAAAGTCAAAATTTGTATATAAAATAGGTGAGATTCAGGATTGTCTGTACTTAGTCCTATTGTATGTTTGAGCTTGTCTTTAACTCTAGAATCAGCTTCGTGAAGATAACTTTAAAAAAATTATAACATTGATATATGTTTTTAAAGAAAATTTTATTTTAGAGCAAAAAGAGTGAAGACACACGATCAAAAAAAAAAAAAAAAAAAATCATCATTTTTGCTATTTTCAATTTCAAAATCGTTTATTTTTGAACTCGGAACAGATATCAGCTTTTATTCATTAGATAATTGTGTTCTTTAAATAATAAGGTAAAAATTTTACAAAATCGAACAAAAAATATTGGGCTATATATTAACAAAAAACTGGATCAAGGTTTTACAAAATTGAGATATATGAAATTTCAAATGCAAACAACTTGAAAGTTATAAGAGGTAAATAACACAAACAAGCTTCAAAATTTTCATAGGCCTTATTGAGGGCTTTAAGAAGGTGTAAAAATATTTGAAATTGGATAAGAAACAAAAATTTTGCAAGCAATAAAAAATTCTCTATGTCAGATGTAACCTATTTTGAGGCCCAATAGCTCCGCTCCTGAGGGATATGTGGGCCCCTCTTTTAATTTCAAAATCGTTTATTTTTGAACTTGGAAGAGATATCGACTTTTATTCGTCAGATAATTTTGTTCTTTATATAATTAGGTAAAAATTTTAGAAAATATATTAAAATAACTGGACCAAGGTTTTACAAAATTGAGATAATTGAAATTTCATATGCAAACAACTTGAAAACTATAGGCCTTATTGAGAGCTTTAAGAAACTGTACTAATATTTGAAATTGGATAAGAAACAAAAATTTGGCAAGCGGTTAAAATGTACACCATTTTGAGGCTCAATAGCTACGCTCCTGAGGGAGTGTGTGGCCCCTCTTTTAAATTTAAAATTTTACCCACCTCTGTTATGCCTATGTGAAAGTTTAAATAAATCCAACTAGAAGTTATAGATTTATTTCCAAAAAAATTCGATTCTGTCTCCTTGTGCATTGGGTTAAAACATAAACTTCTAAAAAAGCATATTTTTTTTTTATTAGAGATGAGAATTTAAAAAAATTTAAAATAAGGAATTATTTAGAGCAATTCAAAACCACTGTTAAATACAAAGTATAGTGAATTCAAATAAAAAATTTTGCATTATTTAATGTCTTACACAAGAAATTTCAAACATTCCCACATTTCCTCAAAACTTTGCATTCTTAGTAGGTTAAGTCTTTTAATTACCATTTAATTACTGCCGAGACACGTACAGTAATTTAGATGTTTATTTTCTACCATGTGTATGACTTTAGACAGCTTAGAAAAAAATAGCGCTTATGTAACCATATAAAAACTGACCTCCCACAATATTTAAACTTATAGTCAATTAAAAATATACAATATACTATTATTTAATATTTCATTTCAAGCAAGTATTAACAATAACAAAATATAAATATGCAAAAATTTTAATTAATAAACTAGAAATGTTTATCTTGATGAATAAATAAATAAAAAACAAAATAAACTATTTACAAACAAGAAGTTTATTCACCTATTTTTAATGATAATAAAATGAATTATAAATACAGCACTAAAATAAAATCAATATGAGAATATTATACAAATTTTATAAATATAAGTTGTTTAGCTTATTATATGTTTTATAGCTATTAAAAATATTTAATAAAAAATTATTTTTAAACTAGTAGAAATGAATAATATCAAAATGCCAAGCATATTTATTAGATTATATGTCAGATATTTCATTGTAATTTGGAATTATAGAAAGACTTCCGATGGAAGGAACTATATTGATTGTAGCTAATCGAATACTATAGAAAGATATACGATTTAAGCTAATTTGTGACCTCATTAAAGCTAAATTATAGAGGCCAGCTACTGAAACTACATTGGTGCATATTCCTATAAATGCATTTAACATTTTTGTTTTTCTTTAAGGGTATATTCGTTTCTCTTAACCAAAAACAATGTTGTGTTGTTACAATAACACGCGAGATAATGGTATTTTTTTATGTAAGAAATATTTGTTTCTTGCTTTTGTTGTTATTTTTAATTTACAGCCCGTCTAGATGTAACATAATATTTAAGATTTTTCTGTCAGAGAATGTCAAATTCGCTCACGTGTAGATTCAAATTTTAATATTATAAGAAATATTATGAGACTGTTGTGATAAGATTTCTCTACACAACCATCTTATAAGATGAACTGTCAAAAAATACACACACAGGGAAGTTTGTATGTGTGTGTGCTTATATATTTTGGAAATTACTAAAAATAAACAATGTTTTTTGTAAAATTATTTTCTTTTAATGATTGTTTTACATTTAAAAGAAAAATATTTTTATAAAAATTGTATTAAAAACGTGTGACTTTTTTTAAATAAAAAGTACATGTTTATTCTGTGACTGACTGAAAATAATGATATCTTATAGGATTTATTAGAATACATCTATCCCTTATTTAAGATTTAACATAATATAAACAAAATGGTTACTCTCAGTTGTAGACCTGAGGTTAGCAATTAGAACATATTGCTGGTCATTTCAGTGGAATATTCCTATAAACGCAGTCGAAAAAAATTTGTCTAAAAAGTTATTGCAAAAAAGAAAAAAAAAATTAAAAAATTTTAACAGTTTTAGTTGTTTGTTTCACTCAAGGTAAGCTTCTGATGACATCTTTTCTTACTGGAAATATTTTTGCTTTAATTGGCACATCAGCTTAAAGGATGCTTAAAAGAACATTTCTTACAGACCAGGAAAAAATTAAAATTAAATTTTTTCGTAATCAAAACTATTCTAACAGAGAAATTGGACGAAAATTAACCGTTCGGAAGGAGTTATTCGAGGCTTTCTTAAGAAAGGGCAGAAATACGGATTGCGGAAACCAATAAAAGGTAATCAAAAATTAATAAAAAGGCAAATTAATAAAATAAAAGAAGAAGACACCCGCAATAAATTAAATTCTACACAAGTAAAAAATAAACTTGACGTTCCTGTCACTTCCAAATATGTTGCACAGATTTTGTGAAAATATGGTAACATAAAATGGAAGAAACCAAAATGTAAGCCAATATTAAAAAAGCATCATAAGGAAAATCGTTTAAAATTTGCGCGCAAATACATGAAATGGACAGATGAGAGGAATAAAGTAATTTTTTGTGATGAAAAGAAATTCAATTTGGATGATCCCGATTCATATTCTTGCTATTGGCATGATTTGAGTTCGAACGAAATTCGTATGTCGAAACGCAATTTCGATGGAGGCAGTGTTATGGTTTGGGCAGCCTTTTCTGCTGCAGGAAAATCAAAAATATGTCCTGTTCCTACTAAAATGAGCAGTGCAATTTATAAAGAACTGTTGAAAGATGCTCTTTTCTCATTTATGGATGAAGATTGGATATTCCAACATGATAACAGAATAAATAGTGGAATACTATATTCCACTATTGGACTGGCCTACTTGCAATCCGAATATAAATCCAATGCAGAATCTATGGTGGTACATGACCCATAAAGTTTACGCAAAAAATGCACAAAATGAAACCATAATGACAATAACTGAGTTAAAACTACAAATAAAGCAAGCCTGGGAAAAAATTACGGTGGTTTTTCTTCAAAAATTAGTCGAAACAATGCCAGACCGAATGTTTGAAGTTATCCAAAACAAAGGTTTATCAACACATTATTAATAATGCTACATTGTTTCATTAGTTTAAGTGTGTATATAGGAAAATGTCAAAAAAAAAAATGGCATTAAACTACTAAAAAGTGTAAAGTACATTTTAAGTTTTTTGTTATTTATTTTTTAAGTGAAGTCAATAAATAATTGAAAAATTTTATTTGTAGCACCTTAGTTATTTTTTAGCTCCATTTTTGGGAAGTTGATTAAAAAAAATTGATGTTCGTTTATAGGAATATGCACCAGTGTATGTATATAGACTTCACACACTCAGCTCATAAAAAAATTCATATTAAAAATTGTACATCATGTTGAAGAGACTGACCGATTCAATGCACAGTGGCTCATTTTGACTTTTTTTCATTGCAAAAATCATAACTTTTAAACAAATAATAGAGATATTCTCAAAATTTAAAATTAATTTTGGAGAAGACAATTTAGGCTTTACAATGAGTACCAATAACCGATTATAGACTTACAGGGGTCTCTAAACTTTTATGCCAAAGTTCAATATTTTTTGAGTATAAATTTTACAAGTTTTATTTATATTAAATTGCTTATTTGTATATCAAATAAAAATGTACATGTGTAACATAATAATGTTAAGGAATATAATCATTATTTTTACTTTATTAAGAAATTTTATAGGGAAGTTTGGTCCATGTAAAATAAAGTACAAACTATTTTAATTTAAAAATATCTTAATCAAATTTGGCACGAGTAATTATTTTGGCATAAGTATGAGCGCTCCCATATAAGGTCCATTTCCGAAAACCACTTTAGTGGGTAAAAATTTTATGTGAATGTTAATATCAAAAAAAAAAATATTTTTCAGAAATAAGTTTTTCATGAGTATAAAATACACTACCAAATTTTGTGAACATCGGTCCATTATTGACCATAATGTGTAGACAATCAGAGGTGTGTTAACACTCAGACGTATGTAAACATCATAAAATTGTTAGTATCAAGATAATATATTACAAAAATAAGTTTTATATGTGTAAGTAGAAAAAATGGCACCGTGCTTTGTAACGATCAGTCCATAATTAACCATAGGTCGGTCATCTATACCAGGATCAAGAAACTGGTTTTCGTTATTAAATATTTACATTTTTACTGTTTTAGAATGTACACGAGCAAGATGAGGTAATCAATTTTAATTAATATTGACATAGTCTGCGATAATGAACACTTTCTATATAAAATCTAATATATCAACCGATTTTCAAGCCTGCAAGAAAAAAATGTATAAACACAATGAGGTTTTATTACTGACAATATTATGAATATTATTGAAAACTTTAAGACCCCTATGGTCCTATCCCACTATATCAGCTCTCTTAAATATATTTTTTTTAATATTTGTACCTTCCTTCCTTACTTTATTATATGTTATGATCTTTTTAAGGAAAAATGTCTAGAAGTGCTCTTTAATAACATATTCCCGATTTTTAGTTCTATTCCACTGAATTTGGGAAAACTACCTAAATATAGTGTCTTTTAAAAAGTGCGATTACCAAAAAAGATAAAATCTAAATGAACATTTTTCTATCTTACTTCATTTAAAATGAACCTGATTTTTAAATGATACCAAAAAGGTAATAATTTATTAAATTATATGAATAAAATACATGTCCAAAAATGATAAATTTCTCAAAAGTTTCACCTTTTTTTGCAGATTAAAAAAATTTCAATTTCGTGTGGCTTTAACGACAACGAAATAATATTTAACCGATTAAATTTTTCACTTCTATATCTGACCAAAAATCGATTTTTTTGAATGAAAATTTTATAAAAATCTTTAAACCCCGATTTTACGTTAAATAAGCGTTTAATTGAGAAAATAAGCTTCATCTGTGATCACTCCAATATCTGACCAAAAATCGACTTTTTGGATGAAAATTTTATAAAAATCATTAAACCTTGATATTTCGGTAAATAAGCGTTTTATTGAGAAAATAAGCTTCATCTGTGATCACTTCTATATCTGAACAAAAATCGATTTTATTGAATGAAAATTCTATAAAAATGTTTAAACCTCGACATGTCGGTAAATAAGCGTTTTATTGAGAAAATAAGCTTCATCTGTGATCACTTCTATATCTGAACAAAAATCGATTTTTTTTAATGAAAATTCTATAAAAATGTTTAAACCTCGATATGTCGGTAAATAAGCGTTTTATTGAGAAAATAAGCTTCATCTGTGATCACTCCAATATCAGACCAAAAATCGACTTTTTGGATGAAAATTTTATAAAAATCATTAAACCTTGATATTTCGGTAAATAAGCGTTTTATTGAGAAAATAAGCTTCATCTGTGATCACTTCTATATCTGAACAAAAATCGATTTTATTGAATGAAAATTCTATAAAAATGTTTAAACCTCGACATGTCGGTAAATAAGCGTTTTATTGAGAAAATAAGCTTCATCTGTGATTACTCCTATATCTGACCAAAAATCGATTTTTTGGATGAAAATTTTATAAAAATCATTAGACCCAATCATTGCTTTTATGAAATTTTTCTGACAAATTTTTGATTTTTACCACGGTTTTCAGAAAAATGAGCAACTGTGCAACGTTCAATTACTGAAGTGCTTGTGATATTTTTATTTAGTTACGGAATATCGAAGGATTAATGGAAAAACTTCCTTATTTCATTAGGAATAAAAGAAACTGTTTTTTTTATTCATTCAGCCTAAAATTTTGGATTAAAATACGTATCTCGAAGCCACCATTTTGTAAAAAAATCTGCTTTACTAAATTTTTCGAACATTTCAATATTGCACAGTGGTCGAAATATCCATTCTAGCAGCATTAAATTTATAACTGGATAATAATGAAGTAATTTTTTAAAGAACTAATTTATATACAACTTATGCTTTGCAAGATCTTAAACGAATGCCACACCCACATTTTACGCCTATATTTTTTAAAACAGTTATTTTTCACGTAAATAATGAAGCGAATTATATCAAATATAACACAAAATATACCACATAATAAAATAGTATATTTAGTGAAACCACACCCCCAATACGCCCACTTTTAAACAACTATACATTTGCGATCACGTCACTCTTAAATTTTAGAACCTACAAATATGAAATTTTGACCATATAATATACACATTATTGGACTCATTATAAGCTATACTAAAAGTTTTTTGGTGCCACCACCATATTTCACGCCCCCTATTATAACTCAGTTGATCTTTAAATATTTTTGTAACTATCAATGGGAGCTATTGCTGATTATGGACCGATGCTCAGAAAATTGTTCACTTTGCTTTCTACTTATATAAAAGTTATTCTTGAAAAAAAAAAATATAATCATAATACTAACGTTTATGTGGGATTAATACATGTTGAAGTGATTTTTTAGCTAAGGGGTTTATATGGGAACTATGGTCAATTATAGATCGATATTCATGAAATTTTCCACACTAATTTATGCTTAATTAGAAATTATTTGTGCCGAATTTTATTAAAATATTTTTGTATTTAAGTCATTTATGAGATGAAATAATAGACTCATCATAACCAATTTCAATAGGCTTCGCCCTTGTACCAAAATAATTTCTGGCAAATTTCATCAAAATATCTCTGAAATTGTGAGCTGTACTTTATTCACAATGTATTTGGATAGAAAGCCAGCCAGCGAACCGGACGGATGGAAGGACATCTTTAGATCATTTCAGGAGAATGCAAAGACGGCCAATTAGTGTAAACGAAGCATCTTTAAAATCTACCTTCTATGATTAAAAAATCTTCAATGGCCTCAATTCGACTTAAGATGTTTTGTCAAAAGTCCTCAGATTTATAGACTGGCTTTTGAGTTATAATCTTTCGAAAGTTAAAAAAAGCAGTTCGGACCATGTTTTAGTTAAAAACACTTTGGATATCGATCGCTTACAGATCACATTCATTTTTTCAAAACAAAGAGATTATCAGACTCGTAATAATGCTATCATTACTTTCGTGTATCATGATCAAATAAGTTCCCCCCCCAAAATGTTAACATTTATTGCAAAATTTGCTTGAACCTTGATCCAATTGTAGATTAAATAAAGATTTTATGTATTTAAATAATATTTAATTAAGTCTGTAATATTTTTTTTTTTAATATATTTTAATACGAAATAAGTAAAAACAAATATGGGTTACAGATGTTTATTAATATTCCACACAACAAAGGAATACAATTAGTTAGCCGCGTACTTCTAATGAATCATTTGTTAAACTTTTTTAAGAAAAGTTATAAAAATGTAATTGGAATTTTATATAAATATGTTAAATTCAACATTAAGAGAATTAGTTAGTTCTGTAACGAAAGCAAATCGGTGTCGTTATGAAAATAAACACTTATTTTCAGTTACTATTGGGGCTAATTGCTGGAGTGGGAGAATCTTTGGCATTTCGAAATTTAATAAATACATTATTACAATTGGGTTTGACTAATATCAAGGAACAAATTTTAAGACCAAAATGTAAGTATTTTTTATATAAAATATTTTAATTTAGTTTGTTTAATAAGACTTTTATTACAGTTCCACGCAATAATGACGTTTTCGACTTTATAGTAGTGGGCGGCGGTACAGCGGGTTGTGTTTTAGCTAATCGTTTATCGGAAAACCCCAATTGGCGTGTGGCTTTAATAGAGGCTGGCGGTGTGGAGAATATCATAAATCTTATACCCGTCATGGCAGGTTATTCACAGTTAACCCATGCTAATTGGAACTATAGATCGGTACCTCAAAAGCGTGCCTGTTATGGCATGTACAACAATGAGTGCTTTCAACCAAGAGGTAAAATTTTGGGCGGTTCCAGTTCCATAAACTTTATGATCTACACTCGTGGCAATCGCCATGATTTTGATGCCTGGGCTAAGGCAGGCAACTATGGCTGGTCTTATAAAGATGTTTTACCTTATTTTCTTAAATCGGAGTCAGCAAATTTTTATAATTTCCAATGTAATCCTTATCATAATACCACGGGACCTTTAAGTGTAGATCATATACATTTTCGTACCGATATAGCACATGCTTTTGTGAAAGGAGCTGAACAATCAGGCCTAAAGCAAACGGACTACAATGGCGAATCTCAATTGGGTGTAGCTTATGTACAGACCACCACACGTTATGGACGCAGAAATAGTGCTTATAGGGCTTTTATAGAACCAATTATGTTTAAACGTAATAATTTAAAAATATTTACATTTTCCAGAGTAACAAAAATTTTAATACATCCCACTTCGAAAACGGCTTATGGCATAGAATTTCTCTATCGCCGCAAGCGTTGTGTATTTAAGGCACGTAAGGAGGTTATACTTTCTGCGGGAGTCTTTAACTCTCCCCAAATCTTAATGTTGTCAGGCATAGGTCCTGCAGACAATTTAGGTAATTTGGGCATAAAGATTATACAACAATTACCGGTAGGCCTGAAAATGTATGAACATATCACACACTTTGGTCCAACTTTTGTAGTCAATACCACCAATCAAGCCTTATTTCCCTCACGTGTGGGACTAAAAGATGTTGTAGGCTTTTTTGCGGGGAAACCCAACACCCGTTTGTCCATGTTGCCAGGTGTAGAAGCTTTGGCATTTCTCAAAGTACCAGGCTCTACTTTACCTCAAGATTGGCCTGATGTGGAAATAATATTCGCCAGTGCTAGTTTAGCTTCCGATGATGGTACAGCTTTAAAAAAAGGTGGTAATATTAGGCAAGATGTCTATGATGCATTATATCGTCCTTTGCAACTTCGAAGACAAGATCATTTTACTGTCTTAATAATGCCTTTTCATCCAAAATCGGTGGGACGTGTATGGCTAAAAAGTACCAGTCCTTTGCAATGGCCCATGATAGATCCCAATTATTTTGATAATACAGAAGATATAGAATTTATGATGCATGGTATTAAAGCAGCCATACGTATAGCAGAAACTCCTGCCATGCAAAGAATTGGTACAAAAATTTTAGATACACCTGTTCCGGGTTGTGAGTCCTACACATTTGGTAGCGATGACTATTGGCGTTGTTCCATACAAACCTTGAGTTATACTTTACATCATCAAGTGGCCACTTGTCGTATGGGTCCAGCAACAGATCCCACAGCGGTGGTAAGTCCTGAACTCAGAGTTCATGGTATTAATAAACTTAGAGTTGTGGATGCGAGCATAATACCTTTACCACCTACCGCTCATACAAATGCTCCAACATTTATGATTGCAGAGAAGGCAGCCGATATGATAAAAGCGGCTTGGAGGTGGTCATAGTATTAAATTTAATAAAGTAATTTAATATTTGAGGAATATTGTGCTATAATTTAAAATATTTTATATTTTGTAGAGATTTTAATTTTATTATTAAACATATTTATTGTATCAATTAATTTATTTAGTTACGAGTACTTCAATTCAATTAGAGATTTATATTTTCTTAAAGTTTAATATATCTATTTAAAGATTTTATCTCATACAATTACCTAAATTTCGCTAAGGGAATTTTTAAATAATCTACAACTCATTAAAACACTATTTACATTAAGGCTAAGGTCGTTGACACATACTTTTGATACTTATAATCAAATAAAACATTAATTTGTTGTTACAAAATCTCTTAATAAATAAGTGAGCCATAGAATACATATAGATGTTTATGTGAGATGCAAATCATACTAAATTTTCAAAAAATTTACTTATTTGTTTTCAAAATACAAAAACAAGAAATATGTGACTACATGTATTTTGTTGTTGTATGTATTGGGTTTTTGAAAACTGAATCAGGTTTTTGTCTCTCACATAAACTTCTAGTTGTATTCTATGAACTGAGCTTTCACAAAACTTTACATTATTGAAAAAAAACTTCAGAAAATGCACCATTTTTATTACAATAAAAAAATAAATAAAAAAATTATGTAGAAAAATTAAACTTAAGAAATCTGTATAAATACCCTTCAATTATTTATTTATTTATTTATTTATTTTTTTTTTTTTTTTTTTTTTGAAAATTGTATTTCTAAGCAATTTATACATTCAAAATAAAATCCTTATAATTAATAGGCAAACACGTTTTTTGTAATCCCTCTTACGCTGATACTATACATACACCATTAATAAAAAAAAATATACCATTAGAAAGGTATTTTCTCATAGATATGCAGAATACAAATTTTATTAAAATCCGTTTAGTACTTTAGAAGCTCTAAGGGGTAAAATTTACATATATAAAAAAAGCTCACATATAAGTGTATAAGCAACAAACAAGAAAAGCGTCTCAAATTTTTAAACTATTCTCTATTTCTCTCAGACAATTTGCTCAAAGGGCCATTGTTGTTATTTCTTTACAAAAACAAACTGGACAAGTTAGAACGATATAATAACGGTGATTTATAGTTTTTTTCCATTTTAATTGAGAGATTTGTAAAAGAGAAGTTATAAACAAAATAGAAAAGAGTTTAATACTTTGAATTACTTTGTTTATATTTTTCTGAGTCTTATGCCTTATGAGGTGTTTTGTTTTTGTGTTTATGTTATGACTTCAGTTATTTGGTGATTTTTATTTTTCGAGCAAAAATAAAAGTTATTAACTGTTTTATTTTTATTTTTTTTAATAAATATAAGCTATTTGCTTATTGTTATGAAAATGAAAAAAATCGCAAAAAATAAAAGATAAATGAATAAAATAAAAAATTCGCCAAAACGCTAAAATTTCAAAAAATCGACAATATGAAAAACTAGCCAAAATATAAAAAATCGCTTAAATAAAAAAGTCGACGAAACAAAATACTAATCGGGAAAATTATGGAACGAAAAAAAACGTCGAACTTTAAAAAATAATCCCCAAAACGGAAGAGAGTTATTTCAGTTGCTTAAAGTTTTATTCGTTCTTGCTTCTTTAAATAATTTAAGGAGTAAGTTTTGTTTTGTTTTTGTATTTCACTATTATTTTATATGGGTTATTTTATTTCTAACGATTTTTCGCAGTTTTTTTTTTTAAATTTGGCGATTTATTTATGTTTTACAATACTATGAATAGCAATAAGAAAATAGCTTATATTTATTCGAAAAAATTAAATTTGATCAA
This sequence comes from Protocalliphora azurea, assembly GCA_932274085.1. NCBI lineage: Eukaryota > Metazoa > Arthropoda > Insecta > Diptera > Calliphoridae > Protocalliphora > Protocalliphora azurea. Next base: position 21,143,249 of record OW026523.1, read on the forward strand.
ATTAGATTAAAAAAAAATATTTGAAAAGTATTTATTTACTTTACAGATTTCAATTTTAAAATATTTGATTACAGTCGTTACATGTTGAAAAAGTACAACCCGCTTATAAGCTTAAAAGTGAAAAATACTGTATACCAAGAATTTATTGTATTTAAACTAAACTTTTTTATTTCAATACGATAGGGATAGCGGAGCACGCCAGGTATAATCTAGTTAATATTAAATGGAGAAATAACCTTTTCAATTAATAACTTATACACTGGTGCAAATTCCTTTAAAAGCATTTAAGATTTTTTTAAAAATTGTAACAGTTTTAGTTGTTTGTTTCACTTAAGGTAATATTTCTTTTTACCGGAAATATTAATTGGAAAATTTCATCAGCTTAAAGGATTTCTTACAGAACAGGAAAAAATTCAAATTCAATTTTTTGGCAATCAAGCTTGTTCTAACAAAGAAATTGGACGAAAAATTAAGCGTAGGGAAGGCATTATTCTTAAGAAAGGGCAGAAATACAAAAAGGCAAATTATTAAAATAAAAGAAGAAGCCATCCACAATAAATTAAATGCTACACAAATAAAAAATAAACTTGACCTTTCTGTCATTTCCAAATATGTTTCACAAATTTTGCGAACAGATGGTAATATAAAATGGATTAAACCAAAATGTAGGTCAATGTTAAAACAGCATCATAAGGAAAATCGTTTAAAATTATTGATAATGCTAAATTGGTTCATTAGTTCAGGTGCGTATATAGGAAAACTACTAAAATTACAAAGAAAAAATATTTATTAATTTTGTAAGTGAAGTCAAGAAATAATTAAAAAAAAAAATAAAAAATAATTTTTAGCACCTTAATTATTTTTTATCCCCATTTTTGGCAAAAAATGATGTGCGTTTATAGAAATATGCACCAGTGTAGTGTAAAAAAGTAAAAAAGAAAAACCGTTATGTTATACGCGTTTTTAAAGGAATCACATGTCTGGCAATGCAACACCACAATATTAATCGTTGCCAAAGTGTATGAAGTTAATAGCACAAATTAACTTAAGTAACACTAATTAACTAATTAATTAATTATGAATCAAACTGATAAACAGTTTAAATATACCTTAAAGTTCTCAAAGAATTCAGTTTAAAACCGGTGTTAATGTAAAACAATAAAATCAAGACAAATTAAAATAAAAGCTTTAAAAACAATAAAAAAACTTAAAACATAAAATAATTTTAAATGCGCATTAGCTGATTAATTTATAGTTAATTGTATACATGTTTGTGTTCTGGTTAGGGTTTCGTAAATCCCGACATTTATTTCATTTATGGGAATGTTAAAATTTTTGTTGTGTTACACCCGGGAATGCCCGACGAAATTAAACAGACATACCATAAGAAAGGATTTTTATTTTTTTTTTTTTATCTTTATTCACATCTCTAATTCTTAACTGAAATCACTATTTTAAATTCTACCATATTTTTTATTTAATTTACATTTTTTATTGATCGAAATTTAATCAAATTAAAGGATCAATTTGTTCCACTTTGTACAAATCAGGGGACAAAAATCATTTGGAAAACTTAATGTAAATTTTTCACAGTATAATCAGGTAACTAAGAAATATTATAGAGGTTTAACGAAATATTCTTTTTTTCATTTCTTTTTTTTTAAAGGCCTATTTCTATTGCCTATATGATAACACTCTTTAAAAATATTTAATATATAGAATAAAACATTTGAAAACATCCATTTTTATTACTCAATAATTCCAGAGATTCCCGGCTATAAATCTCGAGAATAGGAAAGCGAAACAAATCTCCCTTTTTCCCCGGAATTTTTTCCCGACACTTTCCGGAAACGAAACCCTAGTTATGGTATATATATAACTGGTAAAATTGAACTACAAGACATTAGTTTTCCGATTAATAAGAGATTATAGATTCAAGTTTTATTACAATTTGCGAGGAGTATGATTTATAGCAAATGTTGAATTAGCCAAGTGGAATTAATTAATTAATTTGAGTTCGAAGTTTGATGTAGGGAAGCGAATGCTATTTAAAGTCGCCCATAGTCATGTGTACGCTACAAAAATAGAACTATTACGTATCGTCGTTAAACCGGTTTCTTCAGGCGATTGTTGAGAGCTAAATTATTGTAGTGATAAATGCGGTTCCATATATAGGAAAAAAGGTCGACTTTTCGACTTTTTCTATTTTTAAACAACAAATTTTTCAATTTTTTCCATTTTTAATGCGTAGCCGATTTGTCTACTTTTTTCAATTTTGGAATATTCGACTTTCGACTATTATCGACTTTTTTACTGTTTTCGACATTTTCCGAATTTTATTTTCGATATTTTTCATCTCTTTTGACTATTTTTTATTATTGTCTCCTAAAAACTTTAGAATATTAATATGTTGTTAAATTATCAGACAATCTATGCGATGAAAGTGCTGGTTACACATACGTTTGTAAATTTCCGACTTTTTCCGTCTATTTTCGACTTTTCGACTATCTGGCAACAAGAAAGTCAATTTCTCGACAATTTGCTAAAAAAAAAGTCAATTACGACTTTTCGACTTTTTTCAACAAAAATATTTCAATGAAGTCCAGCAAAGTATACCGATTTCTAAAAAAAAAAAAAAAAACAGCCAACCGTGTATTTGAAGTACATCGGCCGGGCACAACTTGTGACGGTTTGGGCAAACTTGGAAAAACTAATGGATAATTCCATATCAAAACTGACAGAAGACATCCATTTTCGGATTTGACATCTCCGAATTCAATGAAACTCACTATAGACATTGGTTGTTGAAAGTATTTCTTAAATGTTACACTTTTAAACTCAATTGAGAAGAAATTAAAAAAATTAGCAAATATGTGCTTTAGTTTTAGTTTCATATCAAAATTCGAAAGGCTTAATTCTTTAAATTAATTTTTAAAATTTTCAATTAAATAATTCAAGCTTAAAAAATATATTAAATGATTAGAATTTTTCTTAATTCAAAATCTATTGCAAATTAGCTTTAGAAAAGTTTTTTTTAATTCATTTTGTAAAATATTAAAAAACAATATAATAAAAATTCAATAAAAGGAAAATGATTTCCTTCAATATGGAAAAGATTTTAATTAACAAAAATTTAATGTAATTCTATAGAATTCTCTATTTGGCAATGGAATTATAGAATTAAAAACAAAAATTTTTTAATTCAGGAATTAAGTAACTCTTTCAAAGCTCTGGTTTTATATTAAAGATCAAATTTGGATGTATAAAAATCAAACCTTTATATCTCAAAAAAAAGAATAGATAAAATCGTTGTTTTTATCTATTCTTAGCATTATTCTTCTCCTTACTCGCACAGAATTTCAAGATGGAAACTCATTTAGTTTAGAAGCTATAAGACAAAATATGGTCCGAAGTAAGTTCTTGTATATAAAATTTTATTATTAAAAAACAAAACTAAATAAAATTTTACACACAAACCAGCAAAACCTTTTTGCTTTTCGATAATGAACTACTTATTTAAGTAATTACTTGGTAATGAGGTGTCATAATTTTTGGCTATTCCATAATACATACATAAATAAGTACTCACTACTAAAATGCCACAGTAATGTTGCATTTACGTGAATCAGCAATTTTTCTTGCTAAAATTCTGATTTCGTAGGCGACGAAGGAAAGGGGAATGTAAAAGCTAAGTATTCCTTCCCAACGAATTCAGAATTACAGAAAGAAAAATTGAAGCACTCGTAAGTGAAAACCGATTTATTTAGCTTATATTTTTTTAAATCATCATTATTGCTTTTAATTATTATCATTTATCCCCCCGACCCACTACTTTCACTGACACTTTAATACATTTAAATTTAAAGAAGAATTTTTTGTCGATACACACCAGTGTTGCCAGGAGGTGACAAAAAAAAAAAGAGACTAAGTTGGATTTTGAAAAAGGTCAAAAAGGCTAAATACCTCAAAAAATAAGGCCACAAAAAGCTAATATTTTTTATTTAAAAATTTATTTATTTTTTCTCATTAATTTTTGATATATATATATATATATATATATATATATATATATATATATATATATATATATATATATATATATATATATATATATATATATATATATATATATCTTAAAGATATTATTTATAATAAATGTATAAATAAAACATATAACCACTATTAGCAAAATGACCCTATAAAAAATCACCTACAAAATGTCCATACACATTTAGATTATATTTCATATGTAAAATCTTCCAACGTTTTGAAGTGGCTCGTAATTTTTTTAATCTTTTATAAGTAAATTTAAAATTTTTTGATGATTTTTCGCTTTTATAAGATTTTTTATTATATTTATTTTTATAGTGTATTAAAAAATAATTATAATAAATAATTAACGAAAAAAGTCCATTTTATGAGTTAAGTTATATTTAAATTGGAGGATGAAGCGCCGCAGTCGAAAATTTTTGCAAAATATAAATAACAATCTTAAATGGGTGATTCTGTAAAAAAAAAAAAATAGTAAAAGCAAATAAGAAATGTTCTTCTTCTTTGTGGAAGTGCTAAAATTTTAGCCTTTTTCAAGACAATTTGAAGAATCAAAATAGGCGAGAAGCTAAAGCCAAAAATTTGTAGGCTAAAAAGCAAAATAAAAAGGCTAAACTGGCAACACTGATACACACATATGATATGAAATTATATTATTAAATAGTAAAAAATAACAAAATTATTCAGGAGAGAGGAAATTGCACTTAATTATTTATTAAGATCTTATTAAAGTACAACATATTCATATTCAGTATATAAACAATGATTTTTTATATACTGACAGTACTTGAATAAAACAAGATTTTTTTTATTTACAAAATTAAAATAAACATAAGGTGTGTTCCTGGGTATTAGTAATTAATTCACAAAGAAAGTTTCTTTTACTTTTACGTTCTTTTTAAGTTACGTAATTTTTTAACATCGCCAATGAGTGCACTTTTTTATACATTCATATATATCTACATTAGGGTATAACTTTTTTGGGCAATATTAACCTCATAATAAATACCAAATTTTTTAGTCGATTTGGATAAAAAAAAAACTTCACACACCGAACGAGATTTCTAAAATGCTTTTGAATATTTTTATTTGAAAAATTTGTAAAAAAAAAGTTCTAAATATTTAAATAGTAGAAGCTAAGTATTACGTATGAATTAAAATTACTTTATTTTTCTTTTTGCACCTTAATAAGGAAAATATTGTGATATCTTCAAGTATTTAGAAGGAATTGTCGGCTTTTGAATTAAATATAAAAATTTTATTAGAAACGAATTTTTCACATTTTTGTACATATTTAGTGTGGAATCTGTTAGGATATAATTTCACATTTTAATTTATATCACAAAATGTAGAGAAATTTAACAATTTAAGAAATTTAGCACCAATAAAAAATTAATTAATTGAAGCATGGGACACGTAGAAAGGCGCATAAACCATAAAGAAAATTTTACAAGAGACAAAAAAAAAAAACTTCATAAAATCATAAAACTTAATCGTTTTCTTACCTTTTTCAATATTTGATAAGATTTTTTGTAAAACAATAGTATTAATGAATGTTTATAAATGCTTTATCTTTGAAATATTTTTTTAAAAAAAGTCGAAAAGTCGAAATCGACTTTTTGATTAGCAAATTGTCGAGAAATCGAATTTCCAATATAATTGCTACTATAACAATAATATTTGACGCGAATAAGTTTTATATGGGTAGAAAATTTTTATCACAGTCGGTCCATAATTGATCGTAGCTCCCATATAAAACCTATTTTCGAGAATCAAGCGCATAATATATGTAATTGAAATGGTAATATCACGATATTATTACATATACATACAGTGGGGGCCATGATTTTTATACCTACCTTTTTGTACTTTTAGAATTAAAAAATTTTGTTACGTATTCGTTATTTTTATCATTGTTATATCTTAATGTATTATTCTCGGTGTGAAGAATATGCGATATTATTTTACTTAACTTTTTTTTTCGTTTATATTATTTTTTATAACAAACCCTCAAACGGAGACTGGACAGTAATTTAGCACAAATCAACAAAATTTATTTCCAACTCGATAAAAATTTGGTAGGATAGCCCTTATTCTTTAACACAGCTGCATATCTCCTGGGCATACTGTCCACCAGGCCAAATGCAGCGTGTTTTTGGTATTGCATACCAAGCGTTTTGTAATTCCGTCCATAATTCCTTCAAATTTTTGGGTTTAACAGCAGTTATGTGTTGCTCTACATCGTTCCAAAAGTTCTCTATAGGATTAAGATCCAATTGAGCTGGCCATTTTAAAACGTTAATGCCACTTAGATAAAAAGCAACATTTCACTATGCTTGAAGTGTATTTTGGATCGTTGTCGTGCGTGAAACGCCATCTAAGTGGCATGTTTTCCTTTGCATATAGAATCATTGTACTCGAAATTATATTTTTGTAAACTTACTGTTCCATTCACGCACCGATTTTAATTATTGGACCAACACCGTGCCCAGAAAACGCAACCCAAACCATCACGTCTCCACCACCATGCTTTACGGTCTTCGAGGTGTACCTGGGATTATGTAGCATGTTTGGAGGACGCCATACATAACGTTTTTCATCAGAATCAAATCGACAAAATTTGGTTGCGTCGCTTCAGTGGATATTTTTCCAAAAAAGCAGGGGCTTGCCTGACTTTAAATTTTTCTTAGACACGTGTGGCTTGTGTTGTACAATACATCCACGCATTTTTTTTTTTTTTTTTTTTTTTTTTTTCATTAAGTCTTCTTCTAATTGTTCGTGAGGAGACGTCGATACCAAATTTTGTTGAAACTTCCCTTTGAATTTCAGTTGAGGTTTTAAAGGGGTCCACAACTGAAGCTCTATAAATAAGGGAGTCCACTTTACGTGTGGTTTTTCTAGGCCTAGCACACTGTGGAACATTTTTGTGTGTCCTATTGGTTTGAATAAGACTGAGTGCATTGTACACGATCTTTCTGGAGCAGTTTAATATGGAAGCAATATCACAAACGTTACTTCCTCTCGATTTCATATGATGGATAACTTTATGCTGCTCCTCTGTGCACCATGTACCTTTAGCCATATCTAGTTTTTGTTAAAGTATTAACAAAACTTGCCAATTTAAGATTTTAAGCAAGAAAAATTATGAAAATATCGAATGTGCTAAATTAGTGTCCAAAAGGAGAATAGAAAAGAGAATAGAAAAAAATAACGGTACATACTGATCACGCCATACACAACACTTGTGGGTAAGATGTTTACTTAATTTTCATAACTTAAACAAAATAAATGCATTTGAATGCAACGTACATGCAATGTGCTAACCTAATGTCCACAACTGTATGTCTTACAGAAATATACTTTATGACATCAAATCTTATAATAACCGGTCGACAACTGATCATGGATCCCATGAAAGTCCCTCTCATCAAATATTAAAAACGCATGATGTAGTGTATCAAATGATCGACAATAAGTTTTTACTTCTTTGAATTTTGTTGAAGTTACTAACAAAATCACATCAAAAGATTATCTTATTATACAATTTAAATTATAGATATACGCCCTTTTAGTTGTTCTTACTTTGATACATTAAAACCCACAAGATAATAATTAACTTCGCGATTCCACAAAAATTATGCAGAAAATTTTTATAAAATTATTTTATATCAAAGAAGATACTAAAAAGTAGTAAACGCTCAAGTAATTTGGCGGAAATGTAATTTTTTGACACTAAAATAATATTTTCTATAAAAAATTTTCATGAACTTGTTTAACGATCGCAAAAAATTAATATCGTATTCTTTAATTTCTTTCCATGCTCTACAAGTCCTTACTATAATATTTTGGTTATTTTAAAAAATTGCAAAATGTTTTAACCCTAATGTACATATATATGTAGTAATATTATTGAAATTGTTTTTAATTTACAAAAAAAGTAATAATAATAAATTTAATACACTAAACCAGTTTTCTAAGACATGCATTATAAACTCGTTAATTTTTATAAATTCATTTCATTTAATAATTTCCATCACAAAGTTTAACATCTTAGAAGTTGTGCTTCAAAAAAAAAAAATTATTCTATACCGAATAAATGAAATAATTTTAAAAATATGCAGTTAAAAGCAACATTTCAGGGTTTATTAACAATCCTTTGTCTATTGGCAAATTCAAATGCCCAACAAAATTTGGTAGGCAGTTTAACACAGCTGGGATTGACCAATTTCATAAAAGAAACTTTACGTCCTCAAAGTAAGTAGTATGTTTTTATAACGATACAATTATAGAATTTAATAACTATTCCTTTCATTTCGTTCTCTATAGTTCCACGCAACAATGATGTCTTTGATTTTATAGTGGTGGGAGGCGGTACAGCTGGCAGTGTTGTGGCCAATCGTTTGTCCGAAAATCCCAATTGGCGTGTAGCTTTATTAGAAGCTGGTGGCACGGAAAATTTATTTAATCTTGC